>JAKSZP010014687.1:0-129892 GCA_022478985.1 Massospora cicadina
TTTTCTTATAATTTTCAGTGTGTTCAGAGGAATGACAATCCCCATATTACTGTATGTTTTTCAGTAAGTTTGACCTGTGCGACCCTTATGGTGGATCCTAATGTTACCACCAAAAATTATAACATCGGTCTGAAAAACACCTATTCTATTGGGGCCTACTCCTCCCTACCCAATTGAACTGGAAAGCTCATCCTGTCAGCACCTGCTGTGGCCTTGGATAACAACGTCTTTGATATGCTTATTAATACTCAGTTCATTATTAAATATGACGTAATCATGAACATGAAGTAGGGTTTTCTATCCCAGAATATTTATGAGGTCTCTTTGGTTCTAACCAATAAAGATTACAGTTAGAACGAATATTATTGCCAGGTTTTTTATCCTTCTTCTGCTTTATCATTGCATTATACAACATGCGGGTGAAATACAAAGAAACTCCTGGATTCAATGGACGCTTTAGAGGATTTTCATTTTTATGCTTTATAAGGGGTAGTGATTAAGGCAAGTGAATAACGAGTGATTGTTAACAAGATTAAGTTGCAGATCCCTCAGTGCTACCTATTGCATATAATAAGATTTTATGGAGCTAGTCTTTTGGAGCCTAGAGTGTTGCCTGGTATACTAGACCCTGCCTACCAGCAACTTATCATTATTCTATTGGGGAATCTTACCAACAAGGACATTATTTTTAAAAAAAATTCAATAATTTGGGAATGACAGTTGATCCCAATTGAGGATATTGATAGGACACATTTTATCAATTCTATTTGGATATGGACTTACTCACTAACAAATTGTTATGTACTCTGCCTAACGTTCATATTTTAGATGAACTAACCACAGAAGAGATTATAAATTCATTATTTATTAAAGTTTTACCGTGATATTATCTAAATCTGATACTATGTGCACATAAAGAAGTTAAGCCACACAATTATTGTTGGTGATGCTAGTCCAAACTGTTCCAAACCTTATTGTAAATCAAAAGTCAAAGAACAATAAATGGGGACAGGGCTTTAGCAGTTACTAGGCGCTGGATTACTAGTGCCTTCCTAAAGCCCTTAGTCATCTCCTCTCTTACTTATAAAAAAGTAAAACGGAGGTTATTGGGTAGTTATGGACTACCAAAAACTGAACAACTTCATGAAAAAAGGTAGCTATCTTATCCCTCACATCAAAGACGCTCTGGCACACCTCTCTGGCTCAAAATTATTTTCTGCTATGGATCTGGCCTGCAGATACCGGCAAATGGACCTCTCCCCACAAGACCAGGAAAAATGTGCTCTTTTTTGCAGTGAAGATCTCTTTCAACCCACTTGATTACCTAGAGTTGTGTAATAAACCCGCAACCTTCAAGAGAGCAATGGATCAAATTCTACAGGATCTTAAGCTAAGTTGTGTGATCGTCTATCTTAATGAAATCATGCTGTTTTATAAGGTTTCTAAAAGCATCTTACTCATTAAAGAAACTTTTTCAACGCCTACGTGAGTCTAACATTTAGTTAAAGCATTCAAATGAACTTTCTTTCAAAAGATATATACTTTCTCAGACATGCAATCTCACAGGAAGGTATCCATTCCCTACAGGACAAAGTTAAATAATTTTATAAAATGCCTCCGCTTAAAAACCTACAATCCATCTAAGTGTTTTTGGGAATGATAGGGTATTAACACAAATCCATCCCCTTGTTTGCACAATTCAGTGAGATGCTCGTCTAACTATTGGTGAACAATATCCTTTCTATTGTTGCGCTGAACAAAAGGCCACATTGGTGTCAAAAGAAATTGATACAGGAACATCCTATCCTATGCCACCAAATTAAGATAAACCTTTATTTTGTATACTGATGCCCCAACCTATGCTGTTGGAACTATCCTAGCTCAATTGGATGAGAGCAGCATGGACCATCCTTTTCCTTGTTCAGCAAGATACTTTTTTGAACTGAACGCAATTGCAGAATCTCAGAAAAGGAGTCCCTTGCTGTCCTACTCGCTTTCAAACGTTATTGTCCCTTTCTTTATGGAATTACCTTAACCGTGGTTACAGACCACGCCTCCCTGATATTGTTACAGCATTTGAAGGATCCTACTATACAGTTGTTTCGTTAGGCTTTAAAGCCCCAACATTATGACATGAAGATTAAACACTGAGCTGAAATCATCCATATGTATGTCAATGTGTTAATTAAGTTGCCTGTCCTTCACTTGGACAACAGTAAGCTGAGAAATTACATAATCTCCTGATGACCCACAATGCTTGTAATGACGAGGATGAACATGTCAAGAAAATGTTATGTGACACTCCCGCAACACCAAAGTGGCAATTGGGAAGGCATATAAACAAGTAGGGACTAAGTGGTTGACTTATCTACAACCTTCAGAACTAGTACCTGCTATTATGGAGGCCCACTCTACCCTGGAGCATGGAGGAGTGTGGAGAACATATGAGTGTATTAAATATTGGTATTATTGGGAGGGAAATTTTAAATCCATCATTGAAGTCCTATATTCCTGCTTGACATGCAAAAAGCAATACAGTCTAAATACTAAATATTAATATTAACCCACTACCCCTCGCTTTTCTTTCCTGTAACAATCACTTTAGTTATTACAATTCAATTTGAACAGCAATTTTTGATAATCACACAGGAGAGATGGGCGATTTTAATAATAAATCTAATACAACCTGGGCGAGCGTCACATCAAGAGGTGCACAAAACGGTGTACCTAAGGGCAAGAAACACCCTGGAGGGGTTCAGGAACCCAAGCCGCCAAGAAACCACAAACTCAGACACCGTCCAGGTTTATGGTATTTACTATAAAACAAGATTAGTACATGTACATCCAATGTAACCAACCCCTTTCAAAGGTGGAACACGGGCTCCAACTCTTCCTTGGGGATGAGTCCCTGACCCCGTGGGAGAAAACATGTGAGGCACAGCCTTCCCTTTTCCCCCACGTGGTATATGTTGCCACCAACAACATGGGCTGTGGCTGGATTAATATTGGTTTCAAAACAGCCGAAGAAGCAGATGCCGCAGCAAAAGTGCATCAAAATTACCCTTCCAAAGGGCAAAAGAATAGTGTTCACCAAGCGCACCAGATAGAACAAAGCGAAAACTTTGTTCATCTCCTTCAATTCACTCCTTACCAACTTCCCCGTAAAGTAGTTAAGGAAGAGCTCCGCAAAGGGCTTGTAGCCTACAGAGAAATTATGCAACTCGAATTACAACTATTTTCTCCTGATGCCAACCCTGTGCACAGGCAAAGCTATTGCCATGATTAACCCGTTCCCCAAAGTGGAAGATGACTTATCAAGAATCCCCCGCACAGCAGAGTTTCACTTTGCAGATGGGGGACAGTCATCTGCATTCTGAATCACACTGGAATGCACACCACCTATATGCAACCACTACGGTTCATTGGGACACAAGGAACACGCATGCCCCATGAAGGAGGTCTTAATGGAAGCAGACTACTGTGAGGAAGCCATGGACAAAAGTAACAAAATCTTCTCCAGAATGACCGATAGCCACCATCCATTCCACTGGGGTAAAGATGGACTTTACTCCATTGTGGACCCAGTTAAACATAAACAATGCAAAGTGGCAAAAAAGCCCACAAGCGGGAAGCGGCTGAGGCGGCAGTGCACGCGGAATCATCCATCAACCCCAGACAAATTCAGGAGGACATTTCAGATATACACCAAGCCAAACCAATAAGAACAATATGCCTAGGTTGAAAATTTTCACAGCAACTCAACTGAGTCACCAAGCAATATCAATCATACACACTTTGAGGAACAATTCAGCTGCAATATGGGCAAAAATGTGGTGCACAATTCTACAAATTTGAACCCCAAAATTACAGAACCCAATCAACACCCCTCATTGAACCATCATGAGACACGTGTGGGAAAAGATAATGCAAATTCCAAAAACGGCAATTCCTGAAAAAAATTGGATCAGATCAAGGGAACTGACATTTTCAATGAGAGAGTTGGTTTACAGACACGGAGCTTGTCCAAAATGAGCCATGGTGGGTTAGGGCCAGAGGGCCCTCCCAACCGCTCCTGAGGTGCCATGGGCACCTCAGTGTCAATAGGGACACTAAACATCGCGGGAGACAGGGCTCAAACGTCCTAAGCCAAAAATCTGGACTTCCTGAAAAAACCCCTTGTAGACATCTTAGCCATCCAAGAAACCCACTGTCTACAAGGGGAAGAAGGATCCTGGTCAGTCAGGGTCTCACCATGACAATCAGTATGGATGTCTCACTGTGGGGTGATCATCCAAAATAACAAGAAATTAAAATTACAAACTCCTCGTCATACCTTCACAGCCACGTACTGGTAGCAACAATCACATGCAAAGAGGAAACAATCTCAATAGCATGCATCTATGCACCGTGCACCGCAGCTGAGAGAAAACAATTTCTCAAAACTGTTTCAACACTCACCCTCCCACCAGATACCATCCTGTTGGGTGACTTTAACTGCTGGGATAACCTCACCATGGACCAAAGCCCAACCCCAGGGGATATCCACCAGGGAAAATTGAATTCCGCACAATGAAGGCATCCATTGGCCTACAGGATGCCCTCCCCCCCAGATCACCACTCCTTCCCCACATGACACAGCCCAACATACATGAGGGAGTGCTCATATCAATAAGCCACATTAATCACATCCTCATTCCACAATCCCAACGATCAAGGATCTCTAAATTTACAACAAAAAAGTCAATTTTTCTGACCACTGACTTGCTTTGGTGCAGCTATCGCCAACCCAAACCCACGCACAGGTGTCGCCCTGGAGAAATCTACACCCAGAAAACATAAAATTACCCAAGATATAACCAGGGTTGAACATGAGGCCACGAACCAAGAATTCACAGCCCCATTCACATCAGATCCCATTGTAACCTGGGAAATTTCAATTAGGAACTAATTGACAAAACCTGACATCTCGCATCATGCAAATACACTACTGACACAGCCACAATCAGGCGTACCTTGGCAGAACTGGACCACCTCAAGTTAAACACCCTGAGATCAGGTTATAGCCCCAACTGGGGACGAAAATGGGCAAAATATCCGCCCACCTAAACACCCCCATCTTTGAGCACCAACACAGAATCAAAGTGTCAAACAAAGTTAAGTTCATAAAGGAAGGCGAAACATGTTTGACATATTTCTTCCACCAATTCCACTCCCGCGGCAACAATCCCACATGCACACAGGTCTTCACGACTGATGGCACCGTGGCAACTGACCCTGATGAGGTCAAGGCAGAAGTACACCGCTATTACACCAAATTATACCGTGATATGCTGATAGACCCTCAAAAAATCAAAGAATTTATAAATACCGCCGGAATACAAAGCACACCACCAGACTACAATATACTAAATCTAATAACACAGGAGGAGCTTTGGGATACAATCCGCGGTGTACCACGTAGGAAATGCCCAGGGCCTGATGGGATACCCTACAAATTTTACAAAAAATAGTTTCAACAAATTGCCCCCCTCCTATTGGCGTCTATGAACCAATATTTGCTGGAAACACGCCTCCTACCTGGTGGTCATGAATCATATGTCATAACTTTGTATAAAAAGGGTGACAAATTGGACCTGGCCAACTGGCGTCCAATCGCACTTTTTAATACTGATACAAAAATTTTAACAAAAATCTTAGCAGCTAGATTAGGCGCTATACCCTCTAACGCCCTGTCACCCAACCAGTTTGGGTTTATACCGGGACGCTCAATCTGGAACAACATACACTCTGTTGCAAACATATGTCAGTCCAAATCAACTGGAGCCCTGGTCTTCTTAGACCAGGAAAAGGCATACGACCACGTCAGTTGGTCATACCTAAAGGAATGCCTACACGCTTTCAAACTCCCACCCAGTTTCATAAACTGGGCGATGCTCCTTACAGAGTCTGCAACAATGGCTGTATGCGGCCCTGGCTTCCTAACTAACAAGATCACACCACACAGAGGGCTTAAACAGGGGTTCCCTCAGCCCTCTGCTGTATAATTTCGGTTTTGATCCACTCCTCCGCGTAACAGACTCACGCCTCATGTGCATAAATGCACAAGGTCAGCCAAAAGTCAAGATAATGGCCTTTGCGGATAAATTCATGGCAGGTATAGCTAACAACAATGATGCCTGACAGCTGGAATGCACCCTAGAGGAATACTCCATGGTGAGCAACGCATCGCTCAACAAAAGGAAAACAGAAATCATTCTCTTAGGCAAGTACACTAACAACTGAGCTACAACACCAGAACCTCACACCCCCATACGAAGGAAAAATCCAATCATCTTGCCCTTTGCATCACCTCCCACCACCACTCCTGTCCGTCACCTTTGAATCTGGCTAGGATAAGGGGGATATGCTAATGAGACAATGGAAAGTAACCTGTTACAACGGGTATCCAAACGCGTAGCCTCCCTCAAGGGAAGATCCCAAGGACTAACGGGATGAGTAACAGTTGCTAACTCAATCATCCTCCTAATACTATAATACCCTGCCCACACGATCGCCTTCTCACCCACCTTTATAACTTTATTCCGCGCGCTCTTCCAGGGCTGGCTGTGGCCCAGATCCCATCCTCCCATATGGATGGAAACACTCTTTGGCTCACGCTTAAGCGGAGGCATGGGACTAATAGATTTTGAGAGCACGCCAACCGCATCCTGGGTACCTGGATAAAGAAGTCTTTCCCCCAGACCTCCCACAACAACACTGGTCCAGGGAAGCGAGGACTAACTTCGCACAGGCGCTCAAATTAACTAACCCACATAGCCCACCCAGACTACTATCATACCTTGCTAAACACCCTACTGCAATGGCCCGCATGGAACCGCCCCACTTCAAATGCATCCTCCAAACCATCTGCCACATGGGATGGACCATAGAGAACACTGGCACTGTGCAGGGAAGGGGACGACCCAGCCCCCACTTTAAATTAAGAAATCCAGAAAACCACCCCCAGAGAGACATGCTTGCTATAACCCCAACCATTGCTAGAATCAAATACCTAGATGCGTTGGACATCCCCTATGACTTAACCACACAGAAGACAGTGTGGAGAATGACGCACCACCCACTCCTACAGCTGAGGGTAAGAGCCAACGCCTGGCTCTGTCTGAGAAGGACCTATAGGATGGCGGACCGCTCCAATTCTCTCCACACAACCTGCGCAATATGTGGAGGGGAGGGTTCCCTACATCACCGCCTAGAAACATGTTCCCCAACCAAAGCCATATGGCAGGAAGTCGCGCGCCTGCTTAAGCTCCAAAACGAGCAAGAATTTTCTATATCAAAGAGCCTCCTTGCGCTCCAGATCAAGTCACCAATCCCATCTACCTTCCGCTCCCTGATGATACCCATTGCAATGTGGACAATACACACCATTGCCTTAGATGCGTGTAGGGGCATGGTCCCAACCATCCATGGGATTATCAACAGGTTCCACGTCCACTTACTGGAGCACTTCCAAGCCTGGCTATATGGATATATGAGGCCAAGGCAGCAGGTGCTCATAGAATCGTGGTTCCCACTTTGGTTCCTCCACACAGACCCCTTCCTTCACACCTGCTGCATAGCGGGGGAAACCCCCTCAGAGTAGCGCACTAACCCCCCCCATACCTGGCAGTCCCGCTGGCAACAGGGGTAACCTGAGTACCCAGGGAGCCCAATTTTATATATCCTTGTTTTCCACACATATTTGGTAATGCCCGTCCCCACGTCAGCTTGCCTCAATTAAATAAAATAAAGTGAAACTGTTCCCATATAAGTAGGGATAGAAATGATTTTAGCCAATATGACCACAAATTAATTGCATTCCATAGCATTATAGATCCGTTCTGCTCTGGTTAGGGTTTTGCTACAATAGGCAATATGATGGTCTGCTAAGTTTTGTCATGCTGTGATAGTATGGCTCCAAAGGCTTTATCACTAGCATTGGTAAAAAGGAGAAAAGTTTTATCAAAGTTGAGATATATAAGTACTGGTGAATGGAAGAGAGCTGAGTGTAATAGGTCAAAGGCCTGCTGTTGCTCTTCTCTCCATTGAAAGGGTATGCCCTTCTTCAATAAATATACTAGAGGCTCAGAGGTTTCAGAAAATCGGGAATAAACTGGCAATAATATCCCACCATGCCAAAAAACTGTACGTCTCAAATGGATTTAGGGGGATATCATAGAAATGTCCATAAACAAATCATCCATCGGTGATTTCCTGGTTTTAACTACCTTATGACCTGAATTATCCATTACGCTCTGAAAGAAGGACCATTTTCAATGGCTTTAGTTTTAATGAGGCTTGCAATAATCGCTGGAAAACTTGCTGAAGATGATCTAAGTCCTCAGTAAAAGTTCTCAAAAAACGGTTATATATGTCAAGCTAGACTAGTACACACAAACGTTCAAGTCACTTAAATGTCCTTCCATGGGCGTCATAAGGTAACAGGGGATTTACATAACCCCTGCGGCATTAGAGTGGGCTCGACTAGTCCTTTACTTGAAATGAGGGCATGTTTTTCACAATTTTTTAGTGACAAATCAATTTTCCAGTACCCACAGCAAGGTCCATAGAGAAAAATAGTGGGAACCTGACATCAAGCATTAGGTATCTTCTATATATGGCAATGGATAGTTATCTTTTATTGTGATTGAGGTGATCTGGCGATAATCTATGACAACATGGTGGCCACCATCCTTCTTCCAGATTAATAGGAGCGGGGAAGCCCATGGGCTTTTATAAAGTCCAAGTAACCCAGCTTCATACAACTGCTGATGTAAATCTAAGTCCATTTGAGCTTCTTTGACTTCAGATTTACTGTATGGTTGAGCTTTAAATAGTGAGTAATCCTTGGTTTCAACTTAATGGATTACCCCTGCCATTTTTCATAGTCACTTGGTCCTGAGGAAGAAATATCATCATACTCTTCAAGGAGGTCTTTGACGTTCTGGCGTTTGTTAGGAGTGAAATTGACTCCAATTTGGCTGTCAACTAAAGCTATGGTAGATAGAGGATTGAACCCTAGATCTTGTAAAGAGCCAAACCCAAATCGGTGATATTCTTAATGAGACACCATTTTACATAAGCAATAGGGGCATGCTGAGGGATTTGTAGGGTTTGATTTGTTAAATTCCCTAATAAGAGAGAAAGATTTCCCATAGGCAGGAAACAAAATCCCTGGGCAGATCAATGCTTCTTTGATTGAAGGGTTTGGGTGTCCATTTAGCTCCAAAATTTGTTTAAGAAAGATATGTATCATGATCCCCATATTCACAATCACTTGTGAGCCAGAGGGTTTTTATAGGATGGGGGCATACAGAGGGATTTCATCTTCAGCATCCACAGCCTCATGGGTAATTTAGTTTTTCCTGATAAGACTTAATATTCAACTTAGCAAATGGAGGACAGGTATTTAAGGAGGCATGTTTGTTTTTTGGGGATCTTTTAATTTTGACTGGGAGGTAATATATCAATGGAATCTGAACCTTTGTAGGGACAGGTATTTTTCTTTGTGGTTGATGATATAATTGAATTCCCGCATCAATTGAACTTTAATAAGCAACTCACAGTTATCATTTTCTAAAACAGTTATTGGGGGCAGTAATATAAGCTTTCCAAATTGGAAAGGTAAGGCGGAATATGCCCTGATTGCTTTAGTTGCCCAATCACCAGCCATCCCATATTCAGCTTTGTGTATCAAGTCTGGAGCCATTTTTATTTTCTGGATAAATCAGGAAGGATACTACATTAACTTATGAGCCAGTATCAATTGTTGACAATATTTTAACCTTATGAACGACTACCTATACTCAAACCACCAAAGGGCTGAACTGAAAATTAATGGCTAGTAAATTTTTTGAGGGGATTTTGTAGCAAAGCACATGGAGGATTTTGCGATGTTTAAGCTCAGGGCTGCTTAATGCTTTTACGGTTTTATCTGCCAGCGCTTAGATTTCCATAGAGGAACTGACCTCCAAGATTTGTTTAGGTAACTGCTTAATATAAAAATGTAAAAGCTTAAGATATTATTCCCTTGGATAAGAAGAGGTACATTGACTTCTGCAGGCGCTGCTAACACAAATCATCCCGAAGTGCTGGGCATAGGATTAGAGCTAGTACAAAGTTCTTGAGGCATTTGATTACCATAAGCATAGGGAGCCTCCTGCCCTATACTGACTGATCTTTTGTTGACCAATGTAGAAAGATGCGACAAGTGTCTACAGTATGGTTGTTTCTCTTGCAAAAGTGCAAGATAATTTGAGGGTAGGCGACTTGGGGTGTAACTGCTAGCATTTGGGGCTGAGACTTATTAATCTTAAAACAAGGGGTCCAGTGGGTTTGAGTAGATCAGATGGAATCTCCATAATGGCTTCTTTGATATGGTGGAGAGAAGTCCAGTTAGACTTCATCGCTTTAAGATAAAATAGTATGTTAGGCATATTTTTAAATACCAAAATGAAGCCGTGATAGTGTCATCTAAAATAAGATGTTTTCCGGCGACCAACGTTTGAACCTCAAGGCAAAAGTGAGCAAACTCAGTGCTAGTTTCACCCCGTTTAAGGCTTATGTCCATAAAAGATTGCTTTTGGTTATATAAAATTAAGTTGTTCCCAAACTTTTAAAGCACAGAAGCCTTGGTGTCATCGCAAATCCAGCAGAGCATCAGATGAGGTACTTTAATGTCTTGAGCTACGCGACTAAGATAGTTGATTAGGTGTTTAATCCATTGAGTGTCAGTTTTTCCTCAATGGCACTTTCATAGAAAAAAAAAGATAAGTTACTACCTTCTCCTGGGACGTACTTTATTTTAAATGACAGTTTAAATGTGACAATGGGGGGTTAATGGTCAAACTACATGGATTGAAACTGGGGTGCAATTTCACCTGAAGAAGAACTGCTATCTCTGGGAGCTACATGAGGTGGAGAGCGTCCATCTGACTTTTCTAGTCGTTGATATCTTCAATTATTGAATCTACCTGATCATGGGCAGTAGAAAGGGCTTATTTGGTAGCAACAAGCGGGGTTAATTGCCAAAATTTGCTTTATATCTAGGTAGTTTCATCACAAAGTTTGAGTGGCTTTGCTCAATTGTAAGAATACATTGTTCAATCCCATGTATTACCGCGGGTAATTTTGCCACAAAGTTATGGCGTTCTTGATCCAGAGAGGGATCTAACGCCAAATTGTTAATATTCATTTGTATCATAGTTGCACCGTGAACTCAGGTTACCCTAGCAGGAAGCACTAGTTTTGTCAGGATCATGGTTCTTTATCCACTTTCCCCTTTTTAATTAAAGCCAGAAAACCCAAAGTACCTGGTTTCTGGATTGTAGTTTATTGCTTTCCTTGTCCAGAAATTCTTTACCAGGCTAACGTCCCTGGAGTCATAATCATCAACTATTTTATTTTTCCTAAATAAATTGAGAAGGGCCAAGTTAACCTAAAATGTGGCAAAAATAGAGTCATCTTTATTTTCATAGAAAAGAAACTATAAGGGGGATCAGGGAAGCTACCCAGTTCATCTCATTGCATACTAAGCAAAGATTTATTTCTCATTAACTAATTGGGATTCATTTGCTGCATATATCAGGTTTAAATCTCAACTTTAGGGCTTAAAATTAGTCAGGGATTATCCCCAATGTAGAAATGCTGTGATTTTTGTTAAGATTATCCTCAATAATTTTTATGCCTCGGGTTTGATCCCCATCATTTGCCTCCTCCAAATCTATAATTGAGGTAGGAATCCTGACAATCACATTGATTTATCATACCTGCTACCAACCAATCAACCAGGAGGTAAGTCATATTAAGGTGAAAACTTTTGTGAGTTCTGATAGGCTAGTCTATCCTTTCATTGAAACCTCAATATCTCATTCTTAAACTGAATCCAATATCACATCCCACTATTAGGCTCAAAGTCCCACAAATATTGGGAGGGATCAACCTTATAAATTGTTGTTGATTACACCAACTAACTTTTGTAAAAAAATATATTGTGATTTATATTCTACTCTTGTATTTTATAGCCAGCTGCTGAGTATTTTGACATTTCCACAACTGTTACGTTTGTTAAAATCCAGTAAATAAGCAGCGAGCAGATCTTTTCAGGATTTCTAACAACACGCTCAAGATGAGTGCATAGATCATGAACTTCAAATTACTGGGCATGGACTCTAGTACAGAGTGTATTTTCCTCCCTCACCAGTTGTTCAGAGGAATCTTCTCCATGATACACCCATTTTTCCGCATCATTGTCAAATTTCTCAGAAGAACTAATATGATTATTGCTAGGGCCTGATGGTGCCACACCCACAGTGATCACCAAGATCAGCATGCCAACTTTGGATCACATAACTTTGGAGGCTGACCCGCTTCTCAAGGGGTCTACTCTGCGAAGATTAGACACCAGACAACCTTTTCTAACATCACAAATAGCTCTCACTAAGCAGCCCCTCTTTGAAGCTACCCTTGTAGCATTAATCACTTGTGGGAACTGTCCGCGCCCATGGCGAACTTATTAACACTCTTAGAAATTTTTGACATGCATTGGGCCTCAGGACACAACGGGAACCTTTCTAACCTCTTCCTTGGCGTTATCAGCACCAAGATCCCCATGATAGAGAGTGTCTTCTTCAAAACCGGGCAGATATCATACTGGTTATTGGACACAGAGTATTTGGTTAATCTCAGACAAGGTTACTGGTGATTACAACACTTAATACAACAAAATTACAAACAATAGGATAAATTTAAGATTCTGTAAAAAGTTTTTCATTAGGATAAAACGTGAAATCTTTTATGTTTTTAAGGGAAATTTAAGATATAATAATGAATGGAATAGTGAAAAGTATTTAGGATTTGGAATTTATGATATGAGGTTTTTAAGATCCTCTAGTCTAACGGAGTCTTACTTTTGCTTTTCTAGACTCATCCATTTGAGACAATTTCTGTTACCATGAGCTCCATCTCGCAGTGGTTACTTCTGAACCTGGTTTAGGGCCTTTGTACTGGTTCCCGCTTCTAAGTGTTGGACTATTGTGCTCTCTTAAGATATTAGTTATTATTAAATACAGTGATATCCTTCTTTGCTTTGGGTCTGAGCGATGGCACTCTTGTGATATGCCTTGAACTGTGGCTTCATGCAGCTCTTTAAATTAAATTGTTTTCCAATTTGGTATTATTTGCTTTTGAACTAAGGATGCTCACATTGGTGTAATTCAGTTTGCTCATCATTTCGCCACAAGAAGAATGCAAATTATTATGGCCTAAAAGGTATATAAGAGAATCAATTTTCATAGGGTTGCTTTGTGGCAACGTCATCTTCATCTAAAAATCCTTATGATTCATGAGGGCGAAAAATTTTAGCATAACATCACCTTGTGTTAACTGAAAATTCCTTTGCTCACCTTTGCCTAGAAAAAGGCCTCATTCACCCCCATCCATAGTGAGCTGGTCTCAAGTACCTCCATTGGTTTTGGGGCAGTTTGCACTCATTAAAGTCAAGCAATGGCTAATTGTACCTGTCGCGCCTCATCTGTGACAATGGGGATAAGGAAGAGGCGTGAAAGGAACTATAGATCTTACAATGGGGGCAATTTATATGGAAGGATACTTTATCAACACCTGATATATAGTGAAGGGACCTGATCACTAAAACTAATGTACAGCACGGCACTTTGAGATGAAAAATCTTTTTGTAGCCATAACCAAATTACTTAATTGGTAACCAGGGCTGCAAGGAGTATTCTATTCACAAACACTTGGTGTTTTTTTTGTTATATTATCCAAATATAGCATGATACGAGTACCATCTTCTAGATGTGATTAACAAAGAAGTCTGCTGCTGGAATATTGCTGTGCATTTGAGATTCAATGGTGAAGGCAGGATTGTATCCCATGTTGGTGTACATGGGCTACACCCCCATTAATGACTTTAGGAATCATTGTATGAAAACTGGCTAAAAAGATGATCTGCAATCCAAGTGTCCTGAGAGGTGGTGGAATAGCATCAGAGATACTGCTCCAATGATGAGTTGGTTAGTTCAGTATGGACATTACATTGAGGTTATTATGCTGATAAACTGCAGGGTTTGATCTTCAGTATGTCGCACAATGCCTCACAAAACCTTAAACTAAACTGAGGATGACTATCGCTGATTACCTCCTGGGGTAATCCCAAAAAGGAGAAACATGAAAACAAACAGCCGCTCCATCTCTTCAGGTGTAATGGTTGTCATTCAGGGTTTTAGGTGACATATTTTGTGATGTAATATAACACTACCATGATTGCATCATACCCTTGTGATGTTGGCAATCTTACTATGAAGTCCACTATAATTGAGGCCCATGGCCCTTCTGCTTATTGGAGGTGTTGCAGAAGTCCATTCCTTCCTGTTCTGTCTGATCTAAAATGGATACATGTTAAGAAACCCCTCTTTCCATGAGGGGCATCCTTTGTGAGACCAATCCAATCATACCCGCGTTTAACCAAGTTAACGAATCTCTCAAAAATCAGGATCCCACATGGAAAAATGGATTATGATGTTCCTATAGGACATGCGAAAATATGACAGAAGGAACCAAACTTCTTCACAAAAAATATTTTCCTTTTTTAAGTATTGTCTGGGTTGGGGCCTTTCTAATGACAATCTTTTTAAGTGATCAAGACACTCAAGGTCTGATGATTGTGATGCCAAATCAACATCATGGAGAGAATATGCTTCTGTCAGGGATGCAGGACTGGGTTGTAATGGTTGTTTTCTTCACTGGCTCATAGATAAAAGGAATAATGGGGGCATTGGAGCCACGGGATTTTAATTTCAGGGTTTAAGTTGGGGGATGTAACCGTGATAATGGCCAGTAGTGTGGGGTCATGATTATTCCAGGATGAAAAACTATATTCAAGTCAGAGTTTATCCTAAGTTTAACCCATCAGGGGGTTGCAGCTCAGGATATGTAGTAAATTTTTGGGTAACCACACTGACAAACTCATAATTAAGATTGAAGATTTAAAGTCTTGATGATTCCTGGTTTTCTATGAGATACCATTCTGGGTTTTACATTAGTATGTAACAAACTTATGATCCATATGCACAATAAATGGATGCTTAACGCCTATAAAGGTACCTCTAGTGCATAAATGACCATGCGACTGCAGCTAGCTCTTTATCATATATGGCCAAGGACGCTCTGTAATGCCAAATTTCTTTAAAATTTAATCTAATAGATGTTCTCACCCCTCATGCTCTTGAAAAAGACCTGCACCAACTGCTTTACATGAGGCTCCGCAAACCACTTAAAGGGCTTATCTTTATTAGTATGTTGCAAATGAAAGTGGTATTGAAGGCTTTTTTATTGCCTCAAACATGATTTTGCACCCTGTGGCACAAACAAAAGGTGATTTTTTTACCTGGAAGAGGTTTAAGGGCGATTTTAGCTCAGAAGTAGCCAACGAGAAGTTTTTTTTAAGTAACAGACCCTAGAAAGCTAAGCAGATGCTTCTGCATCACAAGAGTATACCAAAAGCAAAGGCCTTTAGTTTTACAAAGTGCAAAAACATGACTCTTCTACATCACCAGGTTCTCAAGGAGCTGCACTTCATCCATATAAAACTCATGCTCAAAAGGATTTGAAACTAACACCAACTTTATAAAGGCTTCAACCTCGCCAAATCCTAACCATGTTGCTATGTATTGGTTGAGGGATCATAATTAATACATCTAGGCAATTGCGCAAGAGAACATGAGATTCTCCATGGCGTCATCAATGTTACACCGGAATACTGATGACGCGTTTATTCAAGCCAAAGCAATAACTTGAACTGGTATATTCCATACCAAGTCTGGATAACAATCATCCATTCGTGACTTCAAATTCCCGCACTTGATGAAATGCAATAATAAGACCAAGTTTATAGAAGAGATAAACTTAAAAATGAATATAAAAAATGTCGGATTTTAAGGGAAGAGAATTGAGCTGGGACAGTAAGTTGTTCAGGTGCTTGTAGTTGACACAGGGTTTCAGAGTGTCATCTTTATCATTTACAAAAACTAATGGTGGTGACACAGGAGAGGCATTCTTGATCATCCATCTCATCTTTACCATGTCTTCAATCCATGTTTAATGGCTGATCTTTCTAGCTGTGTATGGATATAGGAGCAATTAATCCTAATGATATCAATTCTAGCTGGAAGCTTAAATTAAATTCAGAGTGGCAGGGAAGATAATAAGCACCTTATACATTAAAAAATTACTTGAAGGGAGCGAAAATATGAGTCAAAGTCAATAATTTAGGCACAGCATTGGTGGAAAAGTTTTCTCACTGTTGCCTCCACAGCATTCCCCGTTACTAATATGGGAGAGTAAGTAAATTCACCTGAAAGAAAATTGGTGGTAAAAGCTAGCATGTTTTATTCAAGCTAATAATCGCTGACTGGCAGTATCACCATCCTACCTATTAAATTCACAGGGCTTAATAATTCAGGTATTGCTGTGAGGTTAGCCACAAATTTATACTAATGGATAGTAAAACGCAGCCATTTGCACATAAGAAGTATGATAATATGGATACTTTTTGCCCCCATAACGGTGCACCAGGAGTATGTTCAAATCCAATCATGCATGAATTTCATATCAATGTAAATCCCTGTGGCTTTAGTGTCCACACGGGTAGTTACTGTGACCTTACGTTGTCCTACCAAGAATATAAATAGGGACAAAAATGAGCGCGGTAATTTTATATAATGTATTAAGGGAACAAAGGGTGGGATAGGCTCTTAGCCTTGGAACTCTTCTGAACCTTAATGTATCTCTTCATAATCTGAGTGGGTATATGCAGCACTAGTTTATGACAGAGGAGCAGATTCAGGTTCTTCAGGTCAGACAAGGGCCGCACCTATGAGAGACCCCATACACTGTGTTGATCTGGCGCTGTTTTTTATCTAGTGAAGCAGAGAGTTATAATAAGATGTTATTGTCAGATCCCCAAGGTCAATAGGGATTGATACCATTCCAGAAGGTTTATTTGAGATGTCGTCATCAGGGGTTGATTTCTCAGCATCAGAAGGTTCCATACGATCAAAAAATATATTCTTCAACACTATAGAAAGGGTATTATAGTTATGTGAGTGTAACAAAAATCTTTTCCTGGATCAACAAGTCCAATAATTCTATATCATGTCTCACATTTCCTACATTTGAGTTGTGTCATTTTGTTAGGACTATAGTGAGTCAAGAGAAAATTGGTCTGTAGGCATGGATGTTTGGACACCTTTAATAGTGGATCCAGACTACCAGGCAACGCCCTTTTTTTAAGGAATTTTGTGGGAGGTGATGGAGGGGCTTTGGATTTTTTGCATTGGTGAAGGGGGAAAGGATTTTTTAACAATGATCTTCAAGTTTGTGCACTCAGCAAGGAGAACAGATAGTTTAACCATAGTATCCTTCTTCAGTAAAACCAACATTCAAATTGACATAACTTAATAAACAACAATTTTAGAGCTAATTTAAACTGTCAAAAGTAATAAAAAGAACACAACATCCTGCTATTAGCAGGGTGCTGGGTTTTATTTTGTGCTAAGGAAGGGGAAATTATTGAGCCCAATTTAAATACCGAGAACTCTTGTCTTTTTTTAGCACTAGTGGTACCCAACCCAAACGGGGGAGCCGCCATGCTTCTTTATTTGTGAACAAGCCAAATAAAGGTATTATTAGGGAATAAAAAATTCCTATTATAGCCCCTAAGTTATCAGCCTAGGAAGCCATATCAGAAGGTGAGGATGTTTTGGGGAAATTTTTTTCTGGCACCAGCTTTAGCTGGCGGACCATGGCAGATGCATAGGGGTTGAGGCATCAGTGACATGTGCATAAGGAGGTATAATTGGGGGTTTCCTTCATTAATGAGGCTGGTGGTGTCCATCTCCTCAATGTATTGAGCCAGTTGATGCTCTGCGAAAGTGATGAGACAAGGCATTCAAGTGTAAGACTTGATGCGCTGGCAGGTTTGGGGATAATTGAGGTCAAAAAGAAAGGTTTTTGCTGCATCGATGCAGGCACAGCTCACACTAAAAGTGAGCTCCTCAATTTCATATTTAGCATCCTCATCAAAATTATGGGGGAATTTGGGATGGTAATACCCTCAACAAGGGGTTTCATCGCCCCATGAAGATGTTAGTGGAGGAGGGTGTTGGCAGCAGGGAACAGTTGTCAATTAAAAAACTATAATTAAAATTTTGGCAACGACTCCCAATCCAATAATTCGAGAATCATGGCACAATCAATTTACAATATTAACCATTAAGCCAAAGTTCCCGCGCTATTACCTGGGCGTTTTTAATAAAACCCAAATGTCTAAATATATTTTGGTGCTTTTAGATCTAAGACCAGTTTAATTCCGATTTCAACCTTTTCTCTTTAACTTCTTATCTTAATTTACTTATTAAATAATTCTTTTTCCATTTAGCTTAAATTCTGATTAAGACACCTATTGTGAATGGAGACTGGGGACTGTGTTGTTGATCTTCTTGAAATTCCCCTAATACACAAAGTTTTTAGATTTTTCCAGGTAGAACTCTGCATACTTGGAAACTAAGGTGGGATAGGAGAAGGTTGGTGGAAGAAGCCTGGGAAGCAGTGAAGGGCAACAGCTGCTCATGTCTCGTCCAGGGTGTGCCTTAGATCAGATATCTGGGTAAGGGGCAAGGAATTGGGGTTTGGGCCCTTTCTTAGTTTGAAAGGGTGCATGACCTGGTCCAGCATGATAGTCAGAGCTAAAGGCCTTACAGATAATCCTAGGTTAAGTTGAATACCAATACGATGTATCTTGTCAATTTCACAATTAAAATTAGTTGTATTTACCCAATTTCCTAGTGTTTTTTACTATGATTTTACAATATGTTAGGTTTCCAAGCATTAACTTAATAGGCTTTTAATAAGCTAGGTCATGTACACCTGGAAATACTCTTAGTTAAATCTAATGTCTCTTTCATGCCAGTGATGTATAATAAGTAGTTTAAAGGTTTCTTTAGATTATGTTGATTGATATATTTGTTTCACTGGAAAACTTTACTTCTTTTAGCATATAATTGTATACCATATTCCATATCTACTGTTAAGAGAGCTTTTTTGCATTTTGTCAGAATTTATAGTAATGTAAAGGAAAAGAGGAAATAGGATACTTGACAATACAATAGTATTACTTCTTTCCTGGATTCTTATTATCCAGCACAAGGGAACATTATAATTGAGGAGAGAATGATATCGTTCCTTTATGCTTATAGCTCCTTCATATATGATCATAAATTGTGTTCCAATGAGTATGCCGTAATGGCTACTGTCCAAGGCATCAATAGGAGCTAAAAAACTATCTTACCAATTCAATTTTACAAGGAAAAATAGGCACCTATAGTTTCAGTGTTATTTGGAACTGTAGGGCTATACTCTTAGGTGATTTGAGGTCTTGGAAGAGCTTAATCTTCGTTATTGGTCAAGATAAGACAACGTTTATTGGAAATCCAGTATCTAAGTTAGCTATTACTTGGACCTCTATGAATTACCATTTACACTTTGGGTAATTTCCCTCTAAAATTTGGAGGATGGCTAAAACCTCTTTAACAAAAAACATTGCATTGAGCTTCTTTGTGGTCTCAAAGTACTTCTCCTTGATTTCAGAAAGATTTATACACTCATTATGGGCTTAATATATAGGGCAAGAAACTGGTCGCCATCACTGGCCATATCAACTACTCATAGACATACAATGGCTTCACTAAGGTAGGTATCTTCTGTATCTTGAGCATTGTCAATATTTTTTTGTTCAATTGTTATAGGATGGCAATCTCAGCGGGTGTGCCTAAAATATGATAATATGTATCATAAATAACCCCTTTCAGAGTCGTCACTAGAATAGTTAAAATGCACTTGAGGTGAGCAATTGTTAAGTTTCTTTATTTTGCTACTTTATGTTGGTTGAGTTAGGGTACATGTCCCTAGACTTACCCCGCTTTTTTCTGCTCAGAAAGGATAGTGTTCTCCTTATAGCACTCGTCTTCAGTGTTTTAATCCTTCCTAGAGAAGAAACAAATTAGCTTATCCACCTTTTTTGGCTTTAATTCTTTCAAAGTTTGCACTTTGGTTTTTGTAGCATCCTTTTAGGTGAATTATGGTCTTTGTATCTCACCCACATCAAGTGGAGCTTTCTTAATATCTAGGACAATGTTAAAGTTCATTTGACTTAAATAATGTGCATACTAATTTGGGATACTTTGTAAACCAGTAATAAGAGCGTTAGGATCATAACCAAATTATATTTCTTCCAATATGTTATATTTTATTTTATTTGAGGTGGGCCAACCTGGGGGACGTACCGCACCAATTAAGTGAAATCAAATGAATGGGAGAGGAGGATAAAATCTGGAAAAACCTCCACGTGCAGCATATGATAGGCCAGGAACTCCATGGACCCCCTTTGCTATTCGCTATCTTGGTTGGAGCATCGGTGTACAACGACAACACAGTCATAATTGTCCCCTACCCAAAGTTCAGATACTGGAATTGAACTTGGGGAGGCAGCGGTAGAGGTCCTACTCTACCACTTGGGTATCCTCCCCTTCTTCCAATATGTTCTATAATTAGTTTTTTATCATGGAACAGATGCTAATTTTTTTGCTTTATTGCTTTTTATGCTTCTAAGTTGGAAGCAATGAATTACCAATTATATAAATTAATAAATGCTTCAACCATGGCTAATTTTATAGACTACATCCAAATATTATTGGGGTTTGTTGCCAATATTTTTATAATCAGATTGCAGGGGCAAATTATGCAACATGAGGATTGGGTCGATGGAAGTACTGACCAAACTGGCTTATCACATACTGCAGATAAATGATGATAAATTCTAATAGATGGACATTAGATTGCCATGAATCACCTATAAATTGGACGTGATATTCTTAATAAGACGCCTTCTATTGTCATTACTAGCTTTTTTGGCAAATTGGTTATTTTATTGTTTAAGTCTTAACTGAACCGTGACTAGCTCATACTAAGCCTCCTGTCCACAAACAGGAAGAAATTGTAGGGAAAAAGGACCTTCTATAAGTCTGTGTAGCTACTGATTCTTAATAAGTGGTGATCACTAAAAGGGGATCTTGAGACAAAAATACTTTTACTCAGTATACAACTGTATGAGCTTAGGGTCATTTTATAAAGATATTGATGATCAATTTGAGGGAGGTGAGTGCAATGACCCCAAAAAGGTGAATTTGACTACATTTGGGTAAAAAAACTGCTTTCACTATTTTATGAAATTTTCATGAAGAGAATTCAGGAAAGGATAGAAAATGTGAGCAGATAGATGATGCAAGGATTTCTGTTGTTGTTCACTGACACTTTTTATAGAGCCTACATTCTTTTTCCCAACTAAACAATAAGGATGTAAGAAAGAAATTAATTATTTTCTTACCCAGTCTCCTTCCACTTTACTAGGGCTCTTGCACAAGGACATTTGTATAAATATTTTGCTAATTTACTGCCAACCATTTGCAACATGAACCTCATACAAGACAGACAGCAGACAATGATTGCCAATTTGATTTTGTATATATGAGAAATAGCATCAGTTTTATTTTGGTTGCTCAGATTGATGCTATCTTTTATTAATCTCAAATGATCTTAGCTCATCCTCAAAGAGTGTGCTACAAGCAAATAACAAAATTTAAGGAATAGTTGATGAACTAAATAACAAACTAAGCGACATTGTCAAGGACTTTTGAAGCGCATTGATTAAACCCCTCAGTGGAGAAATGATATGGATTTGCATTGTCAGAAAGTTAAAGAATATCTCTTATTTATTCCATATGAAAGTGGCTGCCGCATCACTGACCTTGGAACAAAACAATGAATTATTACATAACTATATTAAGCAAAAGGCAAAGCTAATCAAAGTACAAGAAATTGCAACTTCTTGTCAGTGATCTTAATTTGGAGTCACGCTGAAATTAATGCAGTTTAAGCCAAATTTTAAAAGGCTCAAAACACAGATCTTGGACTCTATATTTACTAATCAGGTGGAAGTATTAAAGAGAGTGTAAATTTTATAAATTTACCATGAACAAACATTGTATAAAGATTATTGAAATGCAAGATCAAGTCACAATATTAGTAAAATCTTCTGATAAAATTACTTTCAAAATTATACACTTACTAAATAGTTAGATAAAATACAGTAAAAGAAATAATAAACTAAAAGTATGGAAGTTGAACTGGAAGAAAATGGGAGGAGACTATTAAAGTTTATCTATCCATGTTGTAAGGAACTGCAGGCCAATTTTATATATAACTGGAATTATCACATAGCAAAATTTTACTGATGGAATTGCAGATAATTAGTATAGCTGTTTGAAAACATGTTACTTAAAAATAAATGTTTGAGTTGTGTGAAAATATGCCTTTACCAAAAGTGCTTTCTTAAAATCGTCTGTAGTCTCATTAGGTACTTCCAGCAATGAAGATCCATTATGAGTGTAAATCCTGCGTTCCTTTAAAGATGACGGAGTTCAAATGAATTTGTATACAAGAATTTATGTTAACATGTTCCCCCTTTTTAATATGTGGCGCCTTCAAAATAAATGCTGGGGCCTTTGGAATGTAATATGTGCGTTGGACTACTCCTTGGCGCCCTGAACCTTATTCATTTATATATTTTTGCTTAATAATAGGCTCTTAACATTGCCAGGGCAGGCAGTCAAAATATTAGGTATTACTTTATGGTATGGTAGATGTTTATCAGTGGATTGCTTATGGTAGATTTGGATGAATAATTCTGTTAGTTTTTGTGGTTGGCAGTAATATTCATGGCATACTTGGATGTAAAATTCTGGTAATTTTCAATTTGGAGGGGAACTTTTTTTGGGCCATTGGGTGTATGTCTGACAAATTGATAGGAATTAATCCACAAAAAATTGGACTCATATTGAGAATTAATTTTTAATACTTACTTTCTTTAGTCAAAAACTTCAACAGAATATCTGATGGTGGATTAATGGGAATTGATCTGCAAATGACACAAGAAGTGGGTCAAGAAAGTTTGGTGTAGCATTGAGGTCTATAGGGAATTTGGTATTATTACTTGAGTTGATATCATATGGTTAATAAAACCAAAATCTCAACATTTCCACACACTTGACCAAACATAGGGGATCAACGAATTTCATACAGCTGACTATTGGGTTATTGATTGTTGATGGTAAGCGCCTTGGCACCCTGCTAGAATTGCTTTGAATCTTAGCATGTACTCTATTGATGATGTGCCCTTTGATGGGGACCTTGAGCGTTTACATATTGATTGGTCTTCTCTATGATCTCAAATGACCCCTTACAGATGTTTCAAGTTTACTTGTCCTGCTGAAACCATGTTGTTGTATTATAGTACCTCTCCCCTATGCCAAGACAGGGCAAAGGATGAAGATACTGGTCGCTGCACTCTCTACATCTCATTTTCTGGGCCAGAAATTTTGAGTGAGCTTATTTTGGAGATGGATCAAAGTTTGGGTGAGTTTCTTGAAGTATCAGTTGGGGTACATTCCCTCTCCAGAAACACAATAGTATAGAATTGGAGGCATAGTGGGCTTTGCTCATACTGAAGTTGAAATATCAATCTTTCTGTGGATTAGTGGAACGCGATATTGTATGTGAATACCATGGAAGGAAGTTAGAAGTTCTAACTAGACGGTTTTCCTGATGCCAAACTTTGTAGGATGCCAGTCAGAGTGCCATTAACCGCCTCACCATACCATTAGTTTTGGGTTGATAGGGCGTTGACAGTACCCTGAAAATTCATCAATTTGTTAAGATTGGTAATCGCCTGAGAGATGAAGTTAATATTATTGTCCATCAGAAGTAATTGGGTGCACCCATGTTTATTTTTAATATGTTTTAAAAATGAATTTGGCGGTTGTCATGGCCCCAGGTCTCTGATTAGTTTACCTTTTCCCAATTTTAAGATGGTCAATAGCTACCACAATGTATCATAATTGTCCTCCACTGGTAGTTAGCATTATCATGACTTCAATTGAAATGTTTGGAAAGCTAAGTTTAGCTTAACTAATTGATAAAAAGTGCTTTTAGAGTATGGTGTTTATGCTTGGCACTTCCTGCAGCAGCCAATGGCCTTGTAAATATTGAAGTGAATCGGTTCCCAGTATTAGTGCTGTTTCATCTGTTTGCATATCTTATTGAGCCCTAAGTGGCCCATAGATTTGTGCTCTTAAGATCATATCTGTATGCTCAGTTGTTTGTGGTATAAGGTATTCATAATCTTCTATCAATTTTAATAATTCTGCTACCTTAGAAAGCGGTGTTTTTCACAAGTCAGTCCAGAGCGCGTTGTACCTCTTATGGCTTGTTATCATATTGTCAGCTCAGCATATTGTTGTAAATGCTATATTCTATGTCAGTAGTCAATGCAACAGTAAGGAGCCATGACAGTCTAACAGCATTCTGGTATTTGAACCATATTGGTTCTAAATCTAGAAGGCGTACGCCTGTAACTTCAGCGCTCTGCAGGATAGCCATTTTTAAGCTCCTTGAGGTTCTAAAGCCATCTGTGGGAGGATTGGTTGGTTACTTATTTGAAGTGCACTCCATGAACATAGACTCTAAACTACTTGCATATGTAGATCACCGCTTAAAACTAGTTTTCAGTTGGCAGGTAATTCTGCTAACGCATGTCAAATGTCTGGCTTTAATAGGCTACAGGACGTTCTATCCTTCATTGTCAATATGGGACAGCACAGCACCTACAGAAGTGAGGGACGCGCCCATTTTTAATATTAATGGGTTATCAAAATTTGGTTACATGAGTATTGGTGAAAGGAAAGGCAAGTGTAAAGTTAGTGAAAAGTCAGCCTAAAGTTTGTCATCAACTTAAATCTGGTCCCACTTTTCAAAAGGTGGAACAATGGTTCCAATATTTTTTGAAATTCTCTATGAAATGATGTTAATATTTGAATATTTTTATGAAGACTTGGCTGTCTCGCTTGATGGTTAGATTCTTCATCTTCTCAATAGTCTCCACTTCGTCCTTCTGGGGCTGTAAACCCGCTTTTTAAAAAACCTAAGTATACAGCGATTCCTGGAGGAAGTTGCATTTCTTAGGATTTATTTGAGATTGGCGTCAGCAAGACACAAAAGACTTCTTCCAGATGTTGTAGGTACACACTGTTTGTTCTAAAAGTGTATATGTTGTTCAAGTATATCAATATGCAAGAAATTATTTAATTCCTCAGTATACTATATGTGAACTGTTGGAAAGTGGTAGGGACAAAATGTAGCCCCTGTGGAATTTGTGTGGGTTGGAATAGCCCATGAGTCATTATTATAGCACATTTTCCTGTTCTTTGCAGGGAAACTCTATCTGTCAGTAGCCAGAGATTAATTCCATTGCAGAGAAGTAACTTTCTCTGCCTAGTAAGTCAAATCAATTTTTAATTTTAAGGAAGGGATAAGAGTTCTTTTCCATTATGTTATTGAGTCTCCAGTAGTCAAATGCCAATAAGTAGACCCATTCTTCACAATTAAAACTAGTGATGCCCATGGGCTCTTGGAAGGTACCAGCATTCCCCTTCTGGATCAGTTAATTGACTTTGTTGATGATGACTTCATCCACCATCTTATACCAACGGATAGGATGGAGTTTACTAGTGAGTTGTTTACAGTTTCTATATGATAGAGTATATCATGGGCAAACCCAAATTTAAGTCGTCCATTGCAAAGAACTTCTTGTATTTGTTAAATAGGGTCATTGTCTGATACATTTAATCTTACATCAAGACAACCAGGGATTTGCAAGGTATTATTGAGCAGACAGCCTTGTGACACTCTTCTTCTAGTTTAAACTCCTACGGCATTCTAAATGCATGTATGTTTAGATTTTTGCCCACCCTTCCAGCATCCAAGGGAATCTGATGTTTTGCTAGAGGATAAGTCCCACTAGAAAATGAATAAGATATCAGTTGACCTTGATTTCAGGTTAATAATGTCCAGAATTTTTGGGTAATTCTCGGGGTTTGGATCCATTCAGATTATCCATGTGAATGCTTAGGATCTTGTCAGGAAGAGTTGCTGACGAAATTGGGGCATCTGATAGTTGAAGTGTTAATTAACTATTAGGTGTACTAATTTGGATCAGTCAGATTTCATCACTAACTGATTGGGAATTTAATCAGTAGTTTTGATGTGAGTGATGTCACCTGCAACTAGAGAACCAATCATCTGGTTTATAAAATGCTACAATGAGTAAAGAGTCCTATTACCTTAGCAGATCGCTAGTCAAATTTGGCTGGTTTGCTGATTGAGCATAAATGTTAGGGAGATGTTTTCTAGTTCTTTCCATTTTCAGGTCTCTGGGAAGTCTGATGGAGGAATCACTAGCCAGATGGAGAAGATCATCGCTGGTAGAGACTTCATAGGAAAATTCAATGGCAACTGCTGTTATTTCATGGCTGAGGCGCCAACTGAAGAGTTGGGCGCTGAGTTCCCCCTATAAATTCCTTAGTAATTCTATTAATAAAGCAGACCGGTCCAGATTTTACCCAAAATAAATTTTATATCAAGTCCATTAATCTTCAGTTATTATTGTAGTATAATAATTGTGTACTCTTTTATGTGAATAAAAACTAAGAATTTGATATCCTTAGATGAGAAGCAGATCCTTGAATTAGATCTCCGCTGACTCAGTGTGACCAGAACTAGGGCTGGGAACCTCTGAATCTGAGAGTGGATTAAGTTCATCTGGGATAGGGAAGAAGTTTCTAATAGTCAACCTAATCAGTATTTTATGGATCATTCCAAGTTTAGCGTTGGACCACCAATTAACTGGGTTTATTTATTTAACTACAGATATTTTTTTATTTAACCGAGGCAAGCCAACCAGGGGACAGGCATTACCAAAAGAAAGAAATGACATGAAACCTGAACAGGGTCAACTCCATCAAAGAAAGTTTTTCCACCTCCAGATTGGGACTCAAATTTTTCTGGTTACATCATGGGTAAGGTTTTCGTGTTATTAGACCTAAAAACCGCCAATAGCTTCCTATGGCTAACACCCTGATCAATGTGCGAAGGGCGGGAATCGAACCTGCAACCTTCAGGTTGGTAGCCATACGCCCTTACTGACTCGCCTTCCACCCCCTTAACTACAGATATTAGTCTTCATACTATTATTGTCCATCTATCTAATACTATCAAGCAACACAAATCGTGCTCATAACTAAACCTGTGCAAAATAATTTCTGGAGTCAATCTTCAAAAAAACCAGACTTTGAAGATTGATCCTCTTTCCAGAAGAAGTAAAGCAGCCGCTGGTTCCCTGTTTTTAACATTTGGTGCTTACTATAGTGAGTAGTTGAGTAAGATAAGCTGATTCATGATGGCATATAAGAAAGAATTAAAAAAGCTTTGAATGAAATTGTCAACCATCAATAAGAATGCCTTGAATTCAGCTGATAATAGAGAATTTGCTGCCCTAAAGGATAGAGTCACAAAGATTGAGGAATAAGTATTAGAAATTTCTAATCTCAGCAATGAGCTACTTAGAAAAGTAATGTCCTTGAAAAAGAAAGAAGGAGAATTTATCAGAGAAGTTTGAATCCTAAAAAGTAAAACAAAGCTGATTGTGTTTGGTTGCGCTCACTCGATTAAGGCATGGAACGTCTAGTGAAACAAGTCAATGAACTAAAGAATATGAAATGCAGATGCAAACCCTATGTGGTTACTGATGCTGAAGAAAAGACCCCAAAAACTCCAGTTGGGAAGTTGACAACTCAAGAAATTGCCAACTGCATGCACTAACAAATTGGAGATGACCCCTGAGATTATTCCTCAAGTAAGTCAGGTAGCTGATCCAATAGTGGCGGCTTGAGAAAATTTGGAGGAATTTAAAGCCACGCCAAAGCTACTCACTTTTCATTTAGATAAGTTTCCTGAATTCTTCCACCTGTTTGCCATTACTATGTTTGGGTGTGGCAATAGACAAAATGCTTTGATGGTCATTAACTGCTTGGATGCTGACTGCAAAAACTTGGTGCTACCTTACCTTAAGAGAGACAGCTGGTCCTATTATGAGCCCAAGGCTAAATTATGAAGGGGTTTTGAAGTCCCTCGCATAAGTTTAAAAGCAAGCAAGAATCTATGAGGATCTAATTCCTGAAAGATGAAACCTAAGCATATTTCACCGACCAATTCTACTAAGAATAACAGATTTTGGATGGAGAAAGGGTCTTATCAAATTTTGATGTATGGATCAGACAAAAGCAGCTCTTCAGCCTTATCATAATTTTTCATTTTTTCATTTTTTATTTGAGGTGGGCCGACCTGGGGATATTACCATACCAATAAAGGGAAGTAAAGAAAATGGGAAAGAAGGATAAAACCCAGAAAATCTCCATGCATGTCATATGATAGGCCATGAAATCCATGGACCACCTTTTCTATTTGCTATCTCAGTTCAGGGAATTGGTGCGCAAAACTAACACAGTCATAATTGTACTTTACCCCAAAGTTCATTTACCAGGATCAAACTTAGGGAGGCAGTGGTAGAGGGTCCATAATCTACCATTGGGGTATCCTCCCTTCTCTTCAGCCTTATCATTTCTATTTAACAGAGGCAAGATGCCAGGGGATGGACAATATTGAAACATAAACTCCAAAAACTAAACCAACCAAAAACATGAAGTGACTGCCCTAAAGTGACAGTTGGAAGCAAAAATGTAATGAAAAAACACTTACCAAGCGGCACAGTGGTGAGCCATTTATCCTAGATGGCAGAGGGGAAGGGGAGATCATAAGGAAAGAAATCTAAATCATCAGGATTAGCATTAAAAAGTGGATAAATGCTGATAGTAAGGGGTTTGGGGCATCCACAGGATGAGGGTTGAGGTGAGATTGATAGTTTTTGAGATTATTGATTTGGGCCTGAATAAAGGATTCTATGAGTTTGGCAGCATAGTGTTCAGCTTGGATGTTAGAATCGGGAAGTTGGGCTAACTTTACATTGTTTGCTCTAGCGACATGTGTGGATGGGGAACATTCTGCCAGAGTAACAAGATGTTTGACAGCTATGGTGTCAGTTTCATTGAGGCGTTGTATTTCCTCTTTTGCAGTGGAAAAATCGCAGGGAAAAAGGGGATTTGCAGCCCTTTTTAAATTCATTAATGGATTTTGCAACGTCTTTACAAAGATGGCGATTTTGGGCAAGGCCACCGCTGCCTCAGCAAGTTGGTGGTCACTTTGGTATGGGATAGAATCAGGTTTAGGGACATATTGTTTGGACATAGATGGGGCATCATGGTCTGAATATATGATAGTTCTAGATTGATTGATTTAGCTGGAGGTGAGACAATTTCAACAGATTTGGTCACTTCATCAAATAAGTCCCAGGGATTTTGGGTGACTTGGATTGATTCAGTGATGAGTGGCTGTGGTTGGGTAAGTTTTGAGGTGAAGGATTTTTTGAATTGAACATTGGTCCAAGCCTGCACCAGAATGGTTGGCATGGGTGTGAATTGCCAGCTTGGGTTTGAGGTGCTATATTTTGCTTCTGATCCTAGCGCATGGCCTGCGGGTGTGGGGGCAGCCAAAATCCCCATTTTAACGCTGTTGGTGTGGCCTCATGGGTGGAGTTGGCCATGTTCGCAGGGTGTGAATTATATTGACATGTTTTTTTCATATGGTCCAATTCAAGGCATAAGGGGAAAATTGTGCGACCATTGTCAGTGTGGGCCCAAAAGAAGTGGTCAGTTATGGATGCGATATAGACATGAGGTGGGATGTGCTGGGCCATGCTTAGCTGGTGGGGGGTAATGGTGCCATTGCCAGAGGTGCTGCTAGTCACTCAGCATTACTTTGACAATAAAATGGAGGATGAAGTCAGTGTCATAAGTGGACAGCCTAGACATCAACTCTTATAGAGTGTTTGAGAGGGAAGGTGTTAAGGGAGGTTTGCAAAGGTCACCATGAGCGTGGTATTAATAGGGAGGCAGTTACAGGTGGTGATAATGGGTGTTTTTTTATAAATTAGAGCGTTGCTGAATTAGCGTCCACATCCTCATCAGTAGGGAAACCAATTTTGAAGTAGCCCTTGTAAAGGCAAAAGTCAATAAACCCTGCTGGTGGAAAGGTGGCCGTTGCCAGCTCAATTACTGCTTTATCAGCATATAGAAGAGATGTCCATACTTGATGTGGAGGCAATTGTGAATATTTGACTGGGGTAGGACTAGGAGGTGGGAGCGGGTTGGGTGGACTTGTGCAAGGTGCAGTGCTAGGTCCCTTGAGGGACATAGCGGCTGGATGTATTTAACGGACTAAATGAGCCAGTCCGCACATGTTTGCCTGCTGGGCAGTAAATGCTAGCAGGTGGATCTCTGCTGCCCTATACTAGGGCAGCAGGGTGTGTATCTGAGGACATCAATTTGGAAATTTGTGCGGTGAGGCGTTGGTGGTAAAAATGACTTTTTTTTAAAAATCATTCGAATTTGATGTTGAGCGAAAAGAAAAGCTCTTCTTTGGCCTTATCATGATTTGCATCAAATGATGTCTTCCACGTTAGTTACCGAAATAACTGCCTTGCTAATGGCAGATTACTTGAAGATGTTAGGAGCCACGTTTGGGGCCCATAATTGAACCTTCAAGCCTAGCCTGGTCAGAAATTTAAAACAACCAAATTGGCTGAACCTGCTCAGGGATTAACCATTCAAACAGTACTGGTAAATAAACCTGAGAAGTTTAAATGGACAAACAAGAGAAACATGCACTGTCACCAGTGCGGAGGGAAGGGCCACTTCACTTTCCAGTGCTTCAGCAAGAGGCCTAAGGAGCAAATTAACGTGGTGCAGGATAAAGAAGCCAACCCACACAAAAGTCAGATAAAGAGACCACAGCCTAGATGTGGAACAGTCTAGAGCGGCGGTTAAAACCATTCCTCCCAAAAACCTTCATGAGGACATTAACATCAATGATCTTTTTGTTAACGATGACATACAGGACAAGCTTTATCAAATGGGCAACTTAGACGCCAATGCTGTAACCAGAGCCGGAGTAAAGTGGATTGATCCTGAAAAAAATTAAGGAGTCACTCGCTCATATGCATGCCAACTAGTATACAATATCTTATCCACGGAGAAGCTGGATGAAATGCCCAAGATCAAATTAGATGAATTGAACCTGTCAATTTCTCTAAGTGTGATTAAGGATTTATTCCTGATTTCTCAGTGCAAATAATTCACACACTCAATTTGACGAATAACATTGCTATAAACTCAGTAAGCACTATTTTGCAATACACTGAGAGTATGTATACTGATATATTGGTCAATCAAGTATGAATGTGAGCCATTATTAACTTTGGGGCACCAATTAATATTGTCTCAACCAAGCTGGTGGAGAAAATGAAATCTCGCCCAATTTGGAACACAAGAAAGAATATGGAAACTCTAGGCCTGATACAACCAGCTACTGTAGAGCGTATAGTGCATTACCACTCAGATTTAAATCCTTGGTGGTGCCCGTCCCATATATAGTTTTGGCCAACCAAAACTATGACATTCTAATCAAGACCAAATTTTTAAGAAGATATGGTGTTAAATGTAATTTTGAGGACAATTCGTTGACCATATTGGGTCAAACGCTGCCTCTGGTCTATCAGAGAGATGGGGAAACTTTACTTGCCAGGAGGAACAATTTATCAATCTGATCTACAATGACGCCATTATCTAAATTTTCTACCAATTGATTTGGAAAAAAGCAAAGAGAAATGCCAACATAAATCCTGTAAACTTGGGGAATTCCATTATGGAACAAGAAGTCAAGTACCATACTGCTGGGATCACTGTTTATTCAAGACAGAATTGACATTGGAAATGCCTGAGCAACTGTATGGAGAGGTTGGTAGCCCATGGAAGAAGCCCAGAGTAGAGCCATGGGTGGCGCTTGGAATAATGATGCCAGGTCATGGAGAAATCCGAATTCTTATAGCAAAATTTTATTGGAAGACTGATAAAAATTAAGAAAAATCAGATTGCCATGTTTGTCCATCTTATCATAATGGCGGAATTTTAAAAAATTCCATGATTTTGGTACCCTCGCTGATATGGGAATGCTGGCAGGGGTTGCTGAGAATATTATTTTATTATTCGACTGGGAGCAACTCGCTGATCTGATGGAAAGACAGAAGTAGGAGGTTCTCAGACTATTTGAAAAATATCCAGAAATCTTTGACCAAGATGACCACAACATAGGATATGCAAAGAACATAATTCATAAGGTCAACACTGAGGTAAATTTACCAGAATAAATGAGATCAATCTGAAAGTCAAAGGCAGCTGAAGTGGTAGTGGAAGAGGAAACCAGGAAATTAGTGGAGCACAGGCTCCTAACTTTAGCGTTGAGCCCCTAGGTGAGCCCTATCCTGATAGTGAAGAAAAAGGATGGCTCTAATTGGGTGTGATTGACTATTGGAGGCTGAACAAGATAACAAATAAGGATTAATATCCACTACCATCATTCATGATGCACTAGATTGTTTGGGAGTAGCTAAGTATTTCTCCGTGATGGATCTAATCTTTGGATATTGGAAAATTGATTTGCAACTATACCAAGTGAAGTGCAAAAATAATCACTGCGCAGGGGATATACCAATCAACTCAGATGCCCAAGGCCTTTTTAAAGCGCTTGCGACGTTCCAAAGAGCCATGGATGAGATATTGATTGACTTGAAGTTGTCCTGCATCATGGTGTACTTGGAAGACATAAATGTGTTCAGATAAGCTTTCACTGACTATTTACACAACTTGGAAGAAGTCTTTAAGAGACTATCTGCAGCTATTCTAAAGATCAAGCCAAGGAAGTGCCACTTCTTCAAGAAAGAGTTGGAAAAGTCTCGGGGTTTGTCATCAACTCTAGTGGACTGCAGCCGCATATCCAGAATATTGAAGCATAGAGTAGATGGCCATCCCAAGAAGTGTCTGAGATATCCAAGTGTTCCTTAGAATGGTCAGTTACTATCAAAGATTCATATGGGATTTTATGAGAATCGCTGAGAAACTTTTCCATTTACTGAAGAATCCAAAAAAAGGATTCATATTAAATGAAGAGGCCAGGATCCTTTTGATGAATTATATTAGTATCTTATATATTCTCCTATTTTGATTTATCCTAATTTTAATTAGGAGTTTATATTACAGACTAATGCTTTTTAATGGCGATTTGTGCCATCCTTAGTCAAGTGGATGAACGTAGGGATGAGCATCTGAAGGTCATGGGAGCCTAACATTATCAGCAGTATACCGTTTTACACCGTTACTGAGCGTGAATGCCTTACAGTGATTTACGCCTGTAAACAGTTTTAGGCGTATATTTATGTTATGCACTTTAAAGTGGTAATGGACCATTCCTCCTTGCGTTAACTGCATAACTTGAAAGAACTGGAAGGACGTCAGGCCTAATGGGCACCTAAGCTTCAAGCTTATGACTTTGAGATAGTTCAACGAGCAGGAGCTTCTAATCCAAATTTGGATGGCTTATCAAAGTTACCAATGGTCCAAGTGGCACACTAACAGGATGATAAACTGTTTCAGAAAATGTTCGATGAAGAAATTGGGATTGAGCCATAAGAAATCCAAGGTGCAGTTTTGAAAGTGAAGAAAAACACTGAGACTGAATGGTAAACAAGTATTCAAGACAATCAATTGAAAACGACTGCTATTCTGAAACTGTCTGAAAGAGTGACAATAGTTCAAACTGCACATAAGGTTGTCAGGCATGGAGACCTGAGGAAGACAACCAACCACATTTGCCTGTATAATTACTCAGAGTCTATCAACTATGATGTGGATGATTATCTGGCTTGCTGCGTGGAGTACCAGTTGCATAAACCACACAAGAACACAATCAGATATCGATTGGTCTGCCCTGGATTTTCCTAGAATACAGTGTCAACGACATGATGAGATCACTGACTATGAGCACTGGGAGAGTCAAGTATATTATAGTTTTAATCAAACATATGACCAGATAGGTTTAGACAAAGGCCCTGAAGAAAGTGGATGCTACAATAACACATGGTTAATCTGGATCAAGTTATTAAAGCCATGGATTCCTGCAAGTCTTATTAAGTGACAATGGAACGAATTTCACATACCACTTGATTCTGAGAATGAACAAAATAATTAGATCTGAGGAGTCATGTCATTACCCTACCAGCCAGAAACAAACGGATTAGTAGAATGAGTAAATGGAATGCTGGCTGAAATTCTGAGGAAGTTGGTCATTAAAAATCTTCAAGTAGGGAACCTACCTCAGTTTGGTGACATTTGCATACAACATTAGTCATCATATAGCAACAGGAGATATGACGTTTGGATTGTTGTATGGAAAGAAAGTCCGTGTTACTACTGATTATATATTTGTGGTCAAACCAACATCAGGGATTTTGAAGTTTCGAGTTACACTTATAAAAATGGCAGGTATTCTCACAAAGTTACTTAGGTGGATTCTCCAAAAGTTATAAATAATAGTAAAAATAAGGTTTTAAATTGACCTAACCTTTATTAATAAAAGGATTGAACATTTATAGGTTTCAAAGTAGCTCAAGGTTTATATGATCTTTTCAATTGCTAAGCAATTGAATCTTCTATCACCTGATTGGGATAAGCCTGATCGTTCTTATTTACCTTGATACAATTAGGGCTTTTCTTTCCTGTTATAATCAGAAATTTTAATTCGATCTAATTCAAGATAGAGAAGTTTGATTATTAGCAAGGGAAGATGACTATGAGACTATTGCCAACTAAGGGCTGGGCGAATGTGGTAAAAGGCAAAGGTTTGGTGTTCACACCGCCTAAAGTCTAAAAACACCTTTGTGGACAATGGTGGATTGGAAAAAAATAAGAAAACTGTGGTGAAAGTTTCGCCAAAATCTTGAAATGGCAGACCAACTGTAACCAGTACCTTAATACTCCCTACTCACATCCACTGTCATCAGTGGAACATGGATTCTGAGTTTACCTGGATATTAATTTAGCTGATCTTTGGGAAAGTTTTGCGGGGACATATGCATCCAATTCCTAGAAGTAGTTTATGTAGCACCACACACAATGTCCTGCAGTTAGGTGGATCTCAGGTTCAAAACAGCAAATGCAGCAAACAAAGCTGCACAGGTGCTTGTGGTGGTCGAACTCCCAGAGGGTCAATGATGTTGAAATCAAGAACAAACAATGGACAAAATCAAATCAAATTTTTGTTACTTTTGATTTCCTCCCTATGACCATTAAGCATGAAGTCCTTGAGAGTCATCTCAAAGCAGGACTCCATAATTACAGGGAAATCAGATCCTTCAAAGTTTAAAATTTTTTACTGATGCCTGAACTCAGCACAGGTAAGGGGATAGCAGTGATTACCCCATTCTCTGGGGTAGTGGAGGGCCTAACTCAGATCCCACAAATCATGACACTCACCATCAATGAATAACAAACTCAACCATTCCAAGTAACAGTTGATTGTGCACTGTCCATATACTCTCATTGTTGGGCGTTTGGACCTAAAATACACACCTATCTCACCAGATAGGGAATTACCACGAATGTGGCTTTCTTGGAAGCAATGGGAAAAGGCAAAATGAGCCCATATTAGACTCTGGTGTAGCAATCCATGGGGTGAAAAGGGGTGCTATATCCAGGTGAAACCTGTGCCCCACAATAATGAAAAAAAACAAAACAGCAACGCTGAGCACAAGCCAAGGCAGCAGCCACGGCGGCCACCACCATCCCCCCGCCCAGATCCAAGCTGATCAGGCCAAGTTTTCTACTTTGGCGGAACTACAAAAGCACAACCAATCAGATGGGGGGACATAGCCCTCAAACCTGCAATATGTGCATGACACACACCCAGTGGATTCATGCACAGCAAATGCAAGCGGATTTTCTAATCCAGATATTGCAGAGTTTTTTGGATAATAAAATGATGGACAAGCATGACAGTGCTCCGCAAACCATCATTAACGCAAAAAACTGCAAAGAAAAAACCATTCATGCAAGAAAAGAACGACTAAAGAAGCCATCAAAGAGAATAACTATGTACCTAACAATATGCCAGCCTCAAACATTCACTGACAAAGACAAAAGGCTGAGCTTGCATGGTACCAATGAGCGGCAGGACCTGAGGGGCCATTCCCTCACTCCTAAGGAGTGATGGGGGTATCTTCACAATAGAGATGTTGAACATGGCTGAACTCAAGGCCTCGCCGTCCTGGGCTAAAAATTGAGCTTCAAACAAATCATTTATCTTTGGACATATTGGCTATACAGGAAACCCAATGTCTGCAGGACGCCGAGGATCATGGGCAACCATGGTCCTCCCCTCCTAATCCTTTTGGTCAATGCACTGTGGGGTGCTGATATAGGTGAACCGCAATTTTAAATTTTTATGAAAAACAACACATCTTGATGGATGTGTGCTCATCATGACCTTTTCAAGGGAAGCTGAAATGCACATAATAATTAACGTATATGCCACAATTTGTGCATAATCAGACAAAAATTATCCTGGATGTTGCCTCACTTCCCTTCCCCTCCCATCCAAATCCTTTGTGTTTGGCGACCTAAACTATTGGAACAACCCAACCACAGATTGTTGGCCAATCGCACATAATCTACCACTGGGACATATTGAATTTTGGGTAATAAATGCTAATTTGGGCCTTTTCAATACCATCCCCAAGAAGGCACCAATACTATACAACATGTCACGTCCACATGTAAACAATTGACAGTTGATATCTATGTCCAGTATAGACTTCATTCTGGCACCAATGGACTTTTCTCCCAGATAACATCTTGAAATGACGAAAAAGATTTCTCAGACCATAGGATGGTCTCAGTGACATTCACTCTGTTTAGTCCAGTGCAACAGGCACCTAAATTGAGTAAACTTCACCCAGCTGATCTCAAGATATCTGCATTATCAAGTTGGATGGACTCCGCCACATTGACACAGGAATTACCAAATCCTTTCTGTGCGGAAACGCTATCAACCTGGTCAAGATTCAAAAAAGCTGCAATTTTCCAAGAATGCCACATTTTGTCATGGCACTCTAGAGCTTCCTGGCGGTCATCAAACACACCTTGGCGAAGGTGGACAACTTGGAGAATAGTGCCCCAGGACAGGGTACAGCCCTCTTTGGACCACAAATGGGCCAAAGTGTCAGCGTGGCTTAATGAGCTAATCAGACAACACAAATACTGCGTTTGTATATAGTTTAAAGCAAAAAACATTACCGTGGGCAAAAAATGCTCCACATATTTTTTCTGCCATTTTTCACCCTATGCCAAACTTGACCTGTACACAGTTAAGGCGCTCAGAAAAATCTATTGCAGAAACGCCAGCAGAAGTACCAACTGAGGTTTGAAAATATTATTCTGAGTTGTACAGGGCCAAACCAGTTGGACAAAATGAAATAGATGTATTCTAGCCAGTGCACACATTTGCACCATTTCTCATTACCTGGAACTTATGAATTTAATAACCTGAGATGAACTCTGGTACACAATTTGTGGTGCACCAAACAGGAAAAGCCCAAGTTAAGATGGGATTCCCTACTAGTTCTATATGAAATGTTTCAAATATTTAGCCCCTTTAATGTTAGCCTCAATGAACAAGCGTCTCCTAGAGACAATCCTCCTCCCACGGGACAAGAGGCTTAGTTATAACATTATTAAAAAAGGGGGATAAGATGGATTTAGTAAAGTGGCGCCCTATTTCTCTCACTAACACTGATACTAAAATATTAACAAAAATAATGTTTTATCGATTAGGGGTCATTGCATGAGTTGATACCCTCAGAGCAATTTGGACCTATTCCCAAAAGGTCAATTTGGGATAACATACATACAGTAGCTAATGTATGTTAATCCACTGCTACTGGGGCGTTCGTTTTTTGGACCAAAGAAAAGCATATGATAGGGTAAACTGGGAATACCTCATGTTGAATCTTGGTCTTATTCATATGGCTGGTTCTTCTTCTGTGGTATGGTGGAGTTTTGAGTGTCTATTGTATAAAGACAATAGACCAGACGGTGACTATAGTTTAAGATATAATTCCTTGGTAATAGCACTTCAAAGTTGTATTCTTGTGTCAGTACTTGATCAATGGCTCACTGCCCTGAACTTACTGATACCAAGTAAATTCTCAACTAATATAAAGTAAAGTATTAAACACAAAAAGCTCATAAGTTAAACTATAAACTAGTGGTAATAGTTGAATGTGTTTTATTAGTATCAACTTGGAGATAATTTATAGGGCTCAATGTTCACTACATCTTACTTATGATGTCTAATTTTCAATGGCACTTGGCCAGAGGAAAACGTAAAATGTTTGTTTGAGGGTCTACAAATACTTTGACTCAGGGCATCTCGCACAGCCTCAGGGTCAGTGTAAATAATGTCAATATTCTCAAGATGACATATCAGATGCATATGCAAATAGCTGAACTGATTCTCTTTCACAATCAATTGACAGCACATACTAAGGCGTTTTGTATCACTAATTAGTAATTAATTTGATCAAAAACTTGACTGACATTAAAAACTAATTTTGACATAGACCAACAAAGCCCTCATACCCGAGTCATTAAGTCAAAACTTAATGTTAAGTCCAACCTAACCAATAAAGCCCTCAATCCCATGTCTTCATAGTCAAATATTATTAAGTGAAATTGCTAGGCTGCGGATCCTAGCCTTCACATAAGTTTAGGATATACCTGATCCATAATCGCTGATATCTGATATGATCCATATTAAATTAAACATGTTAACATTATTATTTCCTATCAAATATCCAACGATTGGGTCCAGTCAATCACTCAACACTTCTCCCCCTTGACTGGATATAAGCGGCGGGTACCCTTATTCCAGGGTCACAATGTCTAACTTTTCACATTCATCAAAATATGAATGTTATCTCGATAGCCTTTCCACCTTGGACAGATGAGTCTTCCTAAGACTAAGCAAGTCCATGTGGTGCGCTATGGTCAACTCATGCGTGTTTCCCATGATTCCTCAAGCTGGATCGACCAGCTACACTTCCACAGTACTAGAGAGTTTGGCTTCGCATCCCACTGTGATAACACCAATTGATGAACCTGAACAAGCCCCATGGCTTCAAGTACTGTCTGTCAAACATCCCAATGGGTTGAGCGGGAATCCCCTTTCACTTATTCTTTATCTCTTTGGCCTTCTGAAGCCGTTCAGTCCCAAGAAGCCCTTATCTGACATCAATTTACTTCAGATGGGGATCTCCTTCCAGACTTCTTGTTTTCCCTTTTTAGCATCTTCACTTTCTAAGAATCTTGCTTCCTCTTTACATGCGGGCAGTGTGGCTTCATTGGGTCTTGAGCTCAATTTGATGTTGGAGCTTGTAAATGCCTACTTGTTATCCACACTTGCTACCAGTCCTGAGGTTGCCGCATACAATATTTTTGAGGCGAACCAGGCACTTATTTTTGTTAACTCAGTTGCTAGGCTCTGGTGCGAACCCACTTTGGTACATACCAATTTTTATGTCTCGTTGGGCCTCAAGGCTCAGATTTTGAAAGATTGGCACATCCTGGTGTTATACTGAGCCCTTTGCAAAAGCTTGGCAAAGGGGCTTCCCAAGAAGTGTGTCCCTCAGATGGCGCTTTTGGGTGCATGTGTTTCTCCCTCCTTCCTCGCTCCCCACCAATACTATGCCTGACATGTGTAGGGTATTAGATGAGGCACATTCACAAATGATTTGCATGAAAGTGTCCTCCCCCCAGTTTACCCCTGCCTTGAGAGCCTTCTTGCTCATTGTAACTTCCTTTCTGCAGCATTTACTCCTGAGTAAAACCTTTGCCTGCTATTCTGAAGTCCCTTCCAATGGTCTTTCCCTTTAGTTCAATGGCCTTTCCTAAGCCAACAGGGCCAGCATGCCTGGTGCTGAGCTTTCTTGGGTTTGGCACATCTCTGACAGGGTTTAGATAGTCAGACTTGTATAAGATCTACATCTCTCTGATTCTGCTACAGGCTTCTCCAGTTCAATCACACTCTCCTCCCCCTACCAAAGAAGGGTTAACTAGTTCCAATGCCAGTGAGGCATCAAATCTATGAATTAAACTTTAAGGCTTTCAATTACTTTTTCTATCTTTTTATTATTTTTATTATTAAAAATTATATTTATTAATCCATCTTTTATAATAATTTTTTTCTTTTTGTATTATAATCCTTTTTTAGTACTAGATTTCCTTTGTATTATAATTCTTTATGATACAGATGAAGGAACTTAGTGTGTACTCAATCAACAACCCAGACGCCTTGATCCTTAATGGTATATACATCTTCAGATGATTTCTCCAATATAATAAATTGACCCTTCCAAAGAGAGGCTAGCTTGTGCGCAGCCTGCGCTATGAGCGTTGCAATGTACTACTAAATCTCCTTCCTTGAACTTAGTCACCATAGCTTGTTTAGCGTCATCATAGCTCTTCTGAATAGTTTTTTATATAACTGGGTTTTGTATGCTTCAGATTGAAACTTGATTGGGGTCTTCGCTAGCTGCTCAACTAATTATTTGGGTTAATTGCATCAGTTGAACTGAGTACTGGATATAATAATGGAGGCAGAGCGGGCTTTCTACCATACAGAAGTCAAAATAGAGAGTGACCTGTTCTGCTGTGGTGTCCAATATTGTATACAAACATGGTATCACTAGTTGAAGTTGCCATTGAAAAGGCGGCAAGGTTGCGTTTTTGCTTAAAATGCTGACTAAAGTGCCATTTATTTGCTCTACTATACCATTAGTCTCAGGATGGTATGGTGTTGACAACACTCCTTTGATAGACATCAACTCATTTATCCGTTGTACTATTTGGGCAGTAAAATTTGTGCATTTCTCGTCAAGATCTTCTGGGGCATCCAATCTTATAAATAATATTATCCATAATGAACTTGGCAGTAGTTGGATCCTTAAGTCTCAAATTGCTTTCACTTCCACCCATTTCGTCAGATGGTCAATAGCAACAATTATGTATATGTTGCCTGGGCTACTCTTTTGCAAAGGGCCAATTAAATCAATCAACATGGTATGCCAGGCCCAGTTAGGTTTGATCAAATGATATTATACATCTGACTTCATAAGTTTTGCAATTTGGAATGAATGACGTTTATTGAACATGACTTGGATATCAAATCGCATGGAATCCCAATAGTAACTGGATCAAATAAATTCTAGCGTCTTAGTCATTCCCCCATGTCCAACGGCCTTATGTGCTTGTGTAATAGTCTCCATTCGGTCAGAAGGTTTTAGGAAAATTCAACTTTGCCCTTCAGCCTTAAGCTTGTATAAAACTCCATTTTTATATTTAGTGTTGATTTATGCTTTTTCAATTATTTTTTGAACTTCAGGTGGCTCATCTCCATACTTTAGGGTAATCATTTTTTCATGAAGCTCATTGGCCAAACTGCTCAGGACAGCTACAATAGGAAGTCGTGATAGTCTGTCTGCATTTTGATGGGCCACTCCAGCTCTATGAATAATTTCCTAATTGTATGCTTGTAATTTTAGGGCCCAGCGGGTTAATCATCCTTCAGGTTCCTTGAGATTGTGGAGCCATTGTAATGAGCTGTGATCCATCACTACTTGAAACTTGGCGCCATGTATGTAAACCCAAAATTGCTTACAAGTATAGATGACAGCGAAACATTCTCTTTTGGTCACTGTATAATTATGCTCATGCTTATTCAGCGTCCTGCTGCAATAAGCAACTGGATGCTCCTCGTCATCATCCCCAATCTGGGATAGCACACCACCAATTGCAGTCAACTAGGCATCAGTTTGTATGATAAAAGGCTTGCTGAAATCTGGATTTCAGATGATAGGAGATGAGATCAATTTGTTTTTCAAGGCCCCAAAGGCTTGTTTACACTCCTCTGCCCAGAAAAAAAACTTCTCTTGTAGTAAATGGAATAGTGACTCAGCAATCTTCTTGAACCCTTCTACGAATTTTTTGATAGTATCCTACCATGCCTAAGAATACTTGGACATCCCTCATACTTGTCAGAGGTTGCATTTTGTTAATCGCCTCCACCTTTTGAGGCTGAGGCTGTAAGCCCTTGGAATCAATGACAAACCAGAGGTATTCCAATTGTTCTTTAAATAATTGACATTTTCTAGGTTTAATCTTCAGATTGGCCTTTAACAGCTGTTCAAACACTTGTTAAAGGTTCTCCATATGTTTAGAAAACGTTTTCAAAAAGACATTGATGTCATCCAGGTACACCAGTATTCAGGATAATTTAAGGTCCCCCAAAATCGTGTCCATTGCACGCTGAAAGGTTGCAGGCACGTTACACAGCCTTGTGGCATGCGTGTCAGTTGGATAAGCCCTTGAGCAGCAATCATTGTACATTTTTCCTGCTCCTCTTGAGGCAGTTCAATTTGCCAATATACTGAAATGAGGTCCATTGTGGTAAAATACTTCACCCCTCCCAGACGGTTTAGAGCATCATCAATTCTGGGTAATGGATAAGAATCTTTTTTTATAATGGCATTGAGGCGTCGATAATCAATCACAACTCAATTGCTGCCATCCTTTTTATTTACAATTTAAACTGGGCTGGCCCATGGGCTTTTGGAAAGCACTATCATTCCACTTTTTAGCAATATGTCTAGCTCTTCTCTGACTATTTTGTCACTAGCCCTGGGGCGCCAGATTGGCCTCATTCTTATAGGCATATGGTCCCCAGTATCAACAAAATGCTGTAATCCTTCTGCACAACCTAAATCTTAGTCATCTTGAGCAAATATTTTGGAGTATTGTTCAAACAACTCTAGTGCTTCATCCTTCTGTTGTTCTGATAATCCAGTAAACAATTCTTGAGAAATTACAGTGTGTGCCACAAGGGTTTTGGTCAGTAAGTTAAACTCAGATAAGTTACCACTATTTGACAGCTGATTTTAACTCATCCCTTGGAAACAAATGCATGAATGCAAGTACTTGATATTCCTTACCCTTAATATTTCAGCTGATCAAATTTTCTAGTAAGACGTCAATCTCTGTGACCTGGTATAAGTATTCCAAATGCCCCACTAGGTTCCATTTGAGAATGATGCATGATAATATAATCTTTTTGTATAGTCCTTCTAGAAATCAAGTGTGGTACCAGTCCTCATAAACCAGTTGATGGCCTGGAGCTATTGTTGCATCCTTTATTCACACGTAGAGTATTCCTCAATTTTCATTTATGGCGGTTGGCATAGGGCGGCTTCGATCTCCCACCTGAATATATCCTACTGGTATTATCCCATCAGCATAAGATATATTGATAAAATTACTTTGGTGGCTTGTTGGCTTTGTATCGTTGTGAGAGTAATAAATTGGAAGTGATTGGCCCAATATCATCAAGACGTTTTCTTTAAAATTGCATGAGATCCTATAGGTCCTTAAAAAACTAGTTCCAATTATTATGTCATAATTGACATTTGGAAGCACTATAGTGGGTGCGGCTACTATTAAAGCTACAACTTGAAGTGGCATTGCGCTGTAAGCTCCTTCACTCTTAGTGTACTTAAGGCCTGCGGTCCCATATGCTTGATGATGGTCAATGTCCAGAGATATTTTAAATTTCTTAACCAGCTTCGTGGAAACAATGTTTACAGGTGCACACTATCAAAAAAGCTACAACTCTGACCTTATTGACCAGAATATCCATTTAAGCGCACTCAGAGTAGTAAGAATCAATAGAGTTTATAAGTGAATATGGGTAGAATCCAGGGAGTTAAGAGTGTGCTTCAGAGTATTTCCAATACTGAGACATTCATTGATGAATGTGTCAATTGGCATGGCTATATTTACTCCTTTCAAGCTTGGGGTATCTGCTGCATTGCTCAGCCCTTCAGCTGTAATATTCTCAAGTATTTGTTGCACATAGGGTTTAGCGACTACTTCAGAGGCTTCAGGTATGAAAATCTTACTCTGGGAGCGAGTTACCAAATGTACGTTCAAAGAATCTTCATTTGATACTAAAATGGTTATACTTTCATTGTTAACCAAGGCCTCGTGGAGAGCGTTTTCTTGTCAATCAGGTGGAACTGGTGCCTTAGGCACAATAGAGCGTCCCACATCTATTGTGCTTGTTCTTTTCCCTCCTCATGCATAGTATTGGGAAGGACTACATTGATATTTCACTGATGGCATTGGGAAGCAAAGTGACCTTTATGATTGCAATTAAAGCAAGTAATCTCACTCATTGGGCGTGAGGCTCTCATATTTAAGTTTTGCTCATTTTTTACAGACGGATTATTGTCAATCTTCTTATTGGTTTCAAAGGGCTTTCCAGCGGAGGCAGCAGGTCCAATCTGTACCTGGTATTAGGAGGGCTGTTTTTTTGAGCATCTGCGCAAATAATCAACCAATTCAGATGTTGCAAGGTTTTGCATGAAAACAGGCAATAAAGTGTTTGCCAAAATGTGGGTAAGGTTTTACTGCATGTTCTAGTGCAATCTTAGCATCAAAATCAACCATAGCCCATGCTCCTAGGAGAACTTGAGATTCACGATAGAATCAGTCTGCAAAGTTGTCAATTTCTTTATCTTTCTTAAAGAAAATGTTCATAAACTTAGATTTTCTGGTTGACATTCGTTCTGGACCTCCAAATTCATGAAGCACATCCTCTTTGACTTCGGCATATGCTGGGTTTTCATTAATGTGAGGCATAATCAACTCAATGCTCCTACTAGGGCGCTGAGGCATCATATCCCAGTTTGAGGTGTTAGGGTTGGCCAAAGCAACCATATTGCTAGGCATTTGTCGACGTGTCCCAGAGTCCATTGCAGTAACTATTTCTGAAGCTTCGCCCTCATAATATTTGGAAGAGTTTCCAGTAAAGTGGGTTGTAGCACACTAATAATGCCCGTCATCCAGAGCTCAGATTTGATTCTTAATTTCATTTTCTCAATTGACACGATTTTGGTTTTTTATTTTTAAATTTGACAATTTCCTCATTCAAGCTAGTAGTTTGGAGTTGCAAGGTGGAATTCATTTGGTCCTTTTTCTTTTATTGCCTTCTTGCACTGGTTTAATTCTCCATGAAGATTATTGTTTGACTCATTAATAGCAGTAACATCATCATTGAGATTATTAATCTGTAGATTAAGAAATTCAATAGAGTCTCAATTTATTAATTTTTCGCCCGCTGGCCCTCAAATTGTGTTTGCCAGTAATTGATTTTTCTAGTGAATTATCCTTCATCTGTGAAGTTTGGCACTCATATGTCGATAAAGGTCACAAAATTCATCTTTATGGTTATACTTCACCTCTTGGGCTTCATTATTAAGCTAGTTAACTCTGAAGCATTAATAAAAGACAGAGTGATATTGCTAACCCAAGATTTGGTGAATCCTCTTTCCTCTAAGAAATTGTCAAAGATGGAATGCAATCTGTCAAATTGCTCTTGTGCTAATTCTGCTACCCGGTCATTAGCCTAAGTGGCTAAATTATAATTTGCCTCCAAACTAGAACAGACCTCAGTAAAGCTGGCTTCCAATCTCTCATTTAAAATTTGGCCCGCCTGGCTGGAGTTGCATGAGAAGTTCACCAACTAAGTAATCGCTTCATGATGGCAGGCAATTGCCATATAATAATTTCTGGAGGTGGGATGTACAAATTCAATTAAGTATTGGGGATATTCTCTATCTCAATTAAATTGTTCCAGATCTAGGCTACACTTAATTGATGATGAGCTAGATATCTCATCCACAACACATCTTGCTGTCTTTGGCGATAAAAAAGATTGCTACTATTGTCCGTGGGCCCTTGTCCTATTTGATACCCTCTTAACAACTGCTATTCAAGATGTCCCAGTTCTTCAGGTTAAATAGGTTTGTTGGGGTAGGTAATAATGGGTACATCCTCCCAATTAATCTGGGACACAGTCATTTCAGTATTCCCAATGGGCCCAGTAATGGTTCTGTATAATTGATTGGGATTGCTCACCTGCTCAGCGTGGTCACCATCTGCATTCCAGCCATGAGCGCCAATTGTTGAATTTTGGTTCTCTTCGGAGGGCTGGTTCTTCTGCAGTGGGATGAAGTTTCGTACGTCTATTGTATGATGACAATAGACTAGATGGTGACTATAATCTAATATATAACTCCTTGGTAGTACTCTAAATTTGTATTCTCCTGTCGTTACTTGAACGTTGGCTCACTGCCCTGATTTTACTGATCCTAAGTAAATTCTCAACTAATACAAATTAAAGTATTAAACAAATAAAGCTTATAGGTTAAACTATAGACTGGTGGTAATAGTTGAATGTGTTTTATTAGTATCAACTTGGAGACAATTTATAGGTTTTGATGTTCACCACATCTTACCCATTATGTCTCATTTTGAATGGCACTCGGCCAGAGGAAAACGTAAAATGTTTATTTGAGGGTCTACAAATACTTTGACTCAGGGCATCTCGCACAGCCTCAGGGTTGGTGTAAAGAGCATCAATATTCTCAAGACAGCGTTTCAAACACGTCTGCAAATAGCTGAACCAATCTTCTTTCACAAGTAATTGGCAGCACATACCAAGGCGATTTATATCAAAAATTAGTAATTAATTCAATCAAAAACTCGACCTATATTAAAACTTAATTTTGACATAGACCAACAAAGCCCATGTGCCCAAGTCATTAAGTCAAAACTCAATGTCAAGTCTGACCTAACCAACAAAGCCCTCAAGCCCATGTCATCATAGTCAAATATTATTAAATAAAATCGGTAGGCCGCGGATCCTAGCCTTCACATATGCTTAGGATATACCTGATCCATAATCACTGATATCTGATATGATCCATAATAAATTAAGCATGTTAACATTATTATGTCCCTATCAAATATCTGACAATTAGTTCCAGTCATTACTCAACAACTCATGGAATGCCTTCACCAGTTTCACCTTCCCCCAATATTTATCAGTTGTTCAATTATGCTTACTTAATCATCTACAATGATAATACAAAGACCAGTTTTCTCACTGATGAGGTGCGCCCTCAGAGGGGCCTTCACCAAGGAGACCATCTGAGCCCATTTTATATAATTTTAACCTTGAACCACTTATCCGCAATTTAAATTCACTTCTTACTGGTGTACAAGTGCAAGGCCAAGCACCAGTTAAAATGATTTCATTTGTGGATGATTTTGTGGTTGGGTATCTAGCAACCAAGATGCATGCACACCGGAGTCCACAATCTGGGGTTAATCCAAGGCTAACGTGAATCACTCAACGAATCCAAAACAAGAAATGATCTTTCTTGGTAGATACTAAACACACTGGTCCCCGGCGTTCCTCAATCAGAAAGACCCAGTAGTTCAGTCTATCATCATATTACACAGGCAACAACCCAAAACACTAATCTCATGCTACCTTTTGTGTTCAGGCCCACTGAGGACCCAATGCGTCGCCTGGTAAAATGGATAGAGGCGGGTGGATATGTCAATTACATATGGAACACAACATACTAGCTAACATAACAAAGCGTATCACGTCACTTTGGGGTCAACAAACCAGCTTAACAGGTAGAGTAGTGCTTACCAACACTATGCTACTATCAAAATTATGGTTTGCAGCCCATGCCATCGCTTTCTCCCCATCCTTTTTTACTCAACTATATGCCCTCATACAAGGATGGCTTTGGTTAGGTCAATCTTCCCTGGTGCGATTGGAAAGTCCTTTATGGTTCATGCCAAAGCGGGGGAATAGGTCTACTGAACCACGTGGATCAGGCATCCAGGATTTTGGGTAAATGAATTGCTCAAATAACCAACCCCGCATTCCCAGCCCAACACTGGTCACGAGCAGCATGATACAACTTTGCCTGTGACATTGGCCTCCAAAACCCCAATAACCCCAACTCTCTTCTCACATATATGGCAAATTACCCATCTGCAGAAGGCCCGCACAGGACCCCTGCCCATTTTATACGAATTCTACTTATCATGAGGAGTGCAGAATTGGAAATTACCATCAGCGGGTATACCCCTCAGAGGGGGCGTACTACTCCTCAATTCAAACAGGAAGTCCATGGGGAAGCAGTCTGGAACAATTTGCTACCCAGGAGGCCCACTACCCTGGCCAGAGTGGACTATCTGGACATGTTGGAAATCCCATACTCCCCAGAAACCCATAAAGACATATGAAAATCTACTCATTACGCTCTTCTACATCCATAAGTACGATCCCATGTGTGGCGTTGCTTGAAATGGGTATACCATACCGCAGAATGATCCAACGCGTTACACTCCACATGTGCTGGGTCTGACCAATATGGGACGTTGGTTCACCACCTGGAAGAGTGTCCTCCGTCCAAGGTGATATGGCGCGAGTTTCAGCGTCTCTTCCACCAGGAACAAACACAGACCTTCAGCCTCTCCAGGGACATCTTCGCCTTGTCCTTGGATTCCCCTATGCAACCCTCCCTCTGAGCCTTAGTGGTGGCAATTGCTATGTGGACTATACACACGGATGTCCTGGATTCCATCTCAGGTTCTACTCCCACCATCCAGTAGACTGTACGCAGATTTTAGTCACACCTTACGGACCACTTCCAAGCCTGGACGCTTGATATATACCACCCTGTCAAAGACAATTGGTTTCATCCTGGCTCATTGTAGGGTTCATCACATCAGACCCCTTCTTTCAAAAGTGCTCAATAGTGGCGCAAGCTGCTACTCATGATACCCCTCTTCCTTTAATTGGCATTCCCACTGGCAGCAGAAGACAGCGTCAGCTTCTCTGGGGTGCCTAAAGTGATTTTGGTTTTGATTAGCAGTTATATCAAAAGTGTCCATCTAATGGACAGCCTTCCCCAGATGAAACCTTGATACAATTAAATAATTGAGTTCCCCTTCCAATATTACTGGGGAATTATTTGGATTAAAAGTTTCAGGAACAAAAGGGTTAATAAAAATCCTAAAACTTCCCCCTTTAAGATTCAATTCCGGAGGAGAGTGAATTCTCAAAAATCTAGGGTGGATAGGCTTTACAATTATACACATATCAACATAGACAAGCGAATATTCTAATTCTTTGGAATTTAACTTGATAAGGACCAGACCAGTTAGATCCTAATTTCTCAGTTTCCCACTAGGTCGGGAGTGATAATACATAAAATAATCTTCAATTTGATATTCAGGTAAGGCAGGTCTATGTTGGTTACTTCTTTAGGTCTCATTTTTGGTGGTTACTTCAATGGATTTCATGGCTTGATCTTGAAGGCGAATAATCTCATTAGCCAGATTTCTCATAATTAAATCAGTGTTTTCTGGTATACCTTCTTTGAGCATTTCCTGAACACTTGAAGTAACTGAGGGATCTCGCCCATAAATACATTTGAGGGGTAACATCTTGATAATTTGATGATAATTTATTTGGTATGCAAACAACGACTAGGTAAATAGCAGTTCCTCTGAAATGGGTCCGTTGAGGCCATCTTTCACAAAATAGAGACTAAAATTCCATTAACTAGTTAAATGGCCCCATTCATTGATGGATTTTAAGGAATGACAAACTGTTGGGAAGTATTGAATAATTTGGATAGTTCCTGTAGGAGTTGTGAAGTAAATTAGTCCCATTGTCTGATATAAGGACCTTGGGACACCCATGCTGAGTGATGGTGTGATGTTAAAGGAATAACGCAATTGTCTTAGCAGAGGGAGTGGCTATGGATATGGCCTCAACCCATTTAGTTAAATGGTCAACAGCCATGATAATGTATTGGTATCCATGCAACCCCTAAGGAAAAGGTCCTACAACATCAATACTTACCTCTTCAAATGCCTTAGTCAGTGGAATTACTTGATGCTGATAAGTGGGGTCAGATGCGCCATGCCTTTTACAGGTGAGACATGAGTTAAGGGTCTCTTGAATAGTTTCAGTCATTTTATTCCAATAGTATTGGTTTATTAATCACTCTTGGGTTTACTTTAAACCACTATGAACTACTTGCCTGTGCCCTTCTTGATAGCATGGTACCTTGAATTTGGGTGCAAAGGGTACCCACTTGGTTTTGACCTTCTTATACAATGTTCTCTCCAGAATCATGGTATCTTAAGTAATAGTTTTAGAAAGGCTCGATCTTCTTCAGATTCTTGATCCCACAACTCAGGCCGTCCAATGAGATTGTATAGTTGTTTCTCTTTTCCCAAATCTAAGGTCAGTATAGGCAACTGGGACAAGCCATCAGCATTTTGATGTTTTGTACCCAAGCGATGAACAATTAAAATCCATAATTTTGCAGTAACAGGTCCTAATGGGCTAGTATCTCATCAGGATCCTTCATATTTTGTAACCATCTTAACAAAGAATGGTCGGTAATAATAGTAAAATGGTTACCAAATTGGAAAGTGGAAGTGCTTAATTGCTAAAATTACAGCTAAACACTCCCGCTCAGTTAAATTTTAATTACATTCAGATTTTAATAAGGTTTTGCTGTAAAATGCAACGGGATGGTCGATCTTCTTTTCATCACACTGGGATATGATAGCCCCAAGAGTGACAATACTTGCATCATTATGCAGGAAAAAAGGATTAACAAATTGGAGATAAATTAAAACAGGTGCCTTAGTTAAGGCAGTTCAGAGAGAATTAAGCTGTTACTGAGCTGAGCTCCACTCAAATGTCACACTTTTTTGTAATAAATGGAATAAGGGTTCCGCCATATTTAGAAAACTTGGGTATAAGTTGACAATAATACCCAAACATACCAATGAAGATTTTAAAGTCCCTCATGGAGGTTGAAGGTGTCATTCGTTGAATAGCTTGAATTTTATTAAAAAGTGGTTGAATATCTCTAGATAATAACTGGTGACCTAAAAACTCATTCTATTCTAAAAAAGGAACGTTTGGAGGGTTTGAGTTTTAGTGAAGAATTCCAAATTCGTCTAAAAACTTCTTTTAAACGATCCAAATGCTCAGTAAATTTTTAAAAACATGGTTTTATCATCCAAATATACCAAAACATTGGTAAACTTTAAATCCCATAACATACCATCCATGGCCCTTTGTCATGGGCGGGGATCCCAGACCCCATCCATTTCATCCTGGAAATGCCCACGCGGCAGCATTCCAGGCGGGCAACCTAACCAAACAGACTTAGGCACAGGCGAGGCGAACCTTTTCTCATCAAATCTCAGAAATGCCCACACGGCAGCAAATGGAGTGATGAGGCTGGACTGTCACTAATAAAAGGTCCCCTATCACAAACCCAAACCCGAAAATATCAGGCAAGCGAGGCGCAACACCTCGAAAGAACTTTATTTATTATTTTAAAAATAATAAAAGACTGAACCAGAGGGGACCAAGGCCAAGTCTTAGAATTCCAACTTGGAATTTGAGAAGGTCAGGTTCAACTTTTATAAAGCCACTTCCGAGGAGCCTCTCTGATTCATTCCTTAAGCCTGCCAAGCTTAAGGAATGGTCAGATTGGCTCAGCCCAGCCCTCTGAGTCTGACCACCCACTCTACCATACCCAACAATTCCGATTGGTTCAGTTTGAATTAACCGAACAAACCAATTGGAATGTAATATTCGGAAATTCATCCTTTCAGATGATTTCCATTCATTACATCACCCCCTGCTAAAACGTCCCTCCAGGGAAGAGAGCCACCATTTTGGGAGGAAACCATCGGCAAGAGGTCTTCCCAGGGTGAGTCACCTTGAGCCCCAAGAAGAATCCTCTTGAGGGGAAATGGGGGGAACGGAAACTGGAAACTGGGCTGTTGGAGTAAGCCCCAACAGGTAAGGACATTCATACCCAACACCTGGCCAAATCACCACCTCCCAGAGGCTACCACTAGGAATGGCCTTCCCATCCCAACCAGGAAGGCGCTTTTCCCAACGACAGCCCCAGAAGGTGCAAAACAGCGCTGGCCATGGGCCATCCCCTTTGCGCTGTCAGGCCTGAGAATGGCCTTCCCATCCCAACTGAGAAGGCGCTTTCCTCAGTCCTGCTGGCAGTGGGGTTGACCCCATGGCGCTGGTGCTGGGGTGAATATCCTCCCCTTTTGGGACTTTCTGGGGTTGAGGGAACCTGCTGGGAACAGGTGCCCTCAGACACGACCACTGGAATCAGCGGGAACCTGAAATTCAGCAGACCCTCAAATTTCACTGACGTTGCAGGGCTGGCCATCAGTCGCTGGGTTGGCCCAGCGCCAGTTTACTCAACAGCCAGGACAAAACGGAAACCCTCTGAGGGACAGGACCACCTCCAACCAGAAGCAAAATGAAGTTGGAATAATGTCACAGGCGGGGATCCCAGACCCCATCTTTTTCATCCTGGAAATGCCCACGCGGCGGCATTCCAGGTGGGCAACCTAACCAAACAGACTTAGGCACAGGCGAGGCGAACCTTTTCTCATCAAATCTTGGAAATGCCCACATGGCGGCAAATGGAGTGATGAGGCCGGACTGTCACTAATATGAGGTCTGCTATCACAAACCCAAACCTGAAAATATCAGGTAAGCGAGGCGCGACACCTCGAAAGAACTTTATTTTTATTTTAAAAATAATAAAAGACCGAACCAGAGGGGACCAAGGCCACAACTTAGAATTCCAACTTGGAATTTGAGAAGGTCAGGTTTGACTTTTATAAAGTCACTTCTGAGGAGCCTCTCTGATTCATTTCTTAAGCCTGCTGAGCTTAAGGAATGGTTGGAGCGGCTTAGCCCAGCCCTCTGAGTCTGACCACCCACTCTACCATACCCAACAATTCTGATTGGTTCGGTTTGAATTAACCGAACAAACCAATCAGAATGTAACGTTCAGAAATTCATCCTTTTGGATGATTTCCGTTCGTTACACCCTTTGAAAGGTTTCTGGGGCGTTGCTCAAACCTTAAGGCATATAGGTTGTTTCAAATAAGCCCTCACTAGATATTAGAACATATTTAACTCAGTCTTCTGGGGCTAATTAGATTTGCCAGTATTCTCTGGCTAATTTAATTACCAAAAAAAGGTTGAGCCAGCTAACAACTGGAGGAAATCATCAATCCTTTGCAAAAGGTAACTATCTCAACGATTAATGGTGTTTAACATTTGATAATCCATAACCACCCAATGTGAGCCACCCTTTTTCTTAACCAGTAGCAGTGGGGAGTCCCAAGGGTTGTTGGAGGGTTTCAGTAATCCAGCCTCCAATAGTTGATGTAGCTCTTTGGTGACCTGTGCTTTCTCCACTTTTGACTTATGATAGGGGTTCAGCACGAATAGGAGGGTGATCTCCAGCTTTAACAGAGGCATTACTCCTTTCATTTTACCAAATTTGTAAGTATTCTTGGCAATTATGTCAAAGTATTCTTCCAATAATTGTAGTACTTGTTTCTCCAGTTCTTTAGTAAGATTCTTCCCTATTGCAGGTCCCACAGTAAAAATCTCCTGACTGGCGTCCAACCTGTAGTCTTGTAAGCTTCCAAAAGTTTAACATTGTAACTTTGAGAAAGGGTAATAATTTGACATAAGCAATTGTATTTTTTAAATTTACCATTTTTGGATCATTTGTAAGGTTTTCAATAAAATAGGTAACGCTCTATAATATGCTAATCCAATACCCTGGGACAAGTAAAGATCTCTTTAGCAGAAGAGTTTAAAATTCCTTGGACTTGTAATAGAAAAATGTAAAAAGGTATTGAAAATAACCTGAGAGTTTGGCAGAATAATCACAACCTCAGGTGAATAAATAGGCATCCCTTCTTCTATGTCAACCATCATAAGGGTAATTTTACTCAAAGGCCTTCAACATGGTACTGAATGGAATATGACCTCTTTGATCCCTCTAGAAGACATAACCGACGTCTAGTATGAGCATATTTGGATAAAAGCACGGGAACTCTATACCCCAAAAGGGACAGAGAAGAGTTGGGGTAATTAATAATTCCATTGAATACCCACAAAAATTGAGTCCCCAGGAGAAGGTCATAACTCAAAATATCAATGACGATTGCAGGTACTATAAAAGTTAACTTCCCAATTATCAATAGAAGTGGTGAAAAAGCTTCAATTGATCGAGTATTCTGAGGTCTTGAAATGCCTTATTCTTCATAATGTGAAATATCAGGTTTAACTTAATATTTTTGATAAATTTTGAAAAAACTACATTCACAGGAGATCCAGTGTCAATAGTAGCTTTGGCGTTAATTTGATTCACTCAAAAGTCAATATGGGTAATTGTACTTCTAAAATGAGAGGGTAAAGCCAACAAGGGGGAAAGGGATAGGAAGAAAATTCATATTTTTTATATTCTACAGGGTTTTGATGTTTATGCTGTATACTCATATCATTATCAGGATAGAAAAATCTTATTGGTTTTATCTTTTTCTTCTTTTCACCCGCTTCCTTTTTATAACAACGGTCTTCAGTATGGAAATATTGGTGATAATAAATACACTGAATAGCTCTAGCATTCTCAGGCACAGTGTAAACTTTAGGACGACTGGGTCTTGAAGAGTTGTAGACTTGGGGATTTTCAGAAAATTGAGGAGGCAATTCTAACAAGGCCTCTTTTATGTCTAAAATACTAGAGAAGTTCTTTTTTACGCTGATAAGGTAGACTTGCATCTGAGTCCTAGAAGTAAAACAGACATAACAGCGGTATTAGCGTCAACCAAAATTTAACCAGACACACACTACAAAAGTCTTAGCTTCCTGATAAAACTGATTAACAAAGTTTTTGGTGGATCATTTTGGTGGGGCTGTATGCCCATAAAAGCCTGTTTCTGAAAGGATAAGGTTTGCTCACTCCCAAATTCTTTCAAAGCTTCCTTAACCTGGGGCCAAGTAGAACAAGTCATCAAGTGGGGTACCATCATATCCTGGTCCAATTGAGTAAGACAATTAGGTAAGTAATTCATCTTTTGATGATCCATGCCTCATTTAAGGCCTCACATATAAATAGAGGAAGGAAATAATTTTGCCTTCTCCAAAAGAGCACTTATCTTTGAATACAGGTTCAAATTCAATGGAGCATTAGAAGTTAAAACATGCATCCAGGTTGTTCTTATTAAGTGGAGACATAAGATCTAGAGTCAGAAGCTTGGTAAGAATATTGAGGATAGGGACCAACTGCATCAATATGGTTTTTATTGATCTGGCGATTTAGATCAGCATGCCTCACTTTTCGTCCAATCTGCGAGATAACTCATAAATTTGCTCTTGCTGTGCATTGTAATTAAGTTACAAAGTTTCAATCTTCGCTTGAAGCATTTCCCCTTTATATTTTCAATCTTTTAACAGGATTTCAGTATTCTTTTCCATTTACCCAGATTATTCAATTCGTCAGATAAAGACTGAAGCGTCAAAAGGGGGTCATATGTACTCCATCAGGAGTCAAATTATGCTCCTTGAAATATTATTAAATTGCTTATGCAAGCGGTCAATCATGCTCAAAAGATAGTCAACTTGCTAAAGGGATCAAGAATGCCTATCACCACCAGGTGTTCCACGAGGTCCATCAGCACCTGGTGGTATGAGGGGCCCTTAAAACCTGGGGGCCCACGAGATCCATCAGTGCCAGGGGGTCCACATGGCCCTTCACCCCCAGGTGGCCCACGAGGTCCTTCAACCCCAGAAGGATCTTGTTCCCCACGAGGACTAATAGTTCCTGAGGATTTTTCTACTTTTTTAACTCAAAATTGCATTTTTGAGAACAATTGCTCATTTGGAAGAGGTGATTCTTAATTCCCTCTTCCATCGATTGAATATGCTCAAAGAGTCAGGAAATAACATCTCTCCATTCCCTTTGGATTCTTGGACTCACTTAATTAACTGTAAATCAACAAAATTTGGATATTCTGTGCTCAAGCTGAACAAGTTGTTGATGCATTTCAACAAGAAGAGTCGGATTAATAATCATGACATCAAAATTATCTTTACTGAACTCAGAGGCAGACTTGAAAAACTCAGAAGCATAATTATTTATGGATTGGAATCCTTCTAATAAATTTAGCATCCCTTGATGATGCATTCCTGCTACTTGTAATAAGTGGTATAAAGTAGGGTGTACAAAATGGTGTAAATTTTGCTTGGTACTGATCCCTGGCAATTGAGAAGTTTATTAAAATATCCCTCATAGTAGAGGGTACAGCATTAGTATGGGATCAATTAGAACGGATTCCATGAATTAGAACCCCTTCAAGCATCTAATAAATGATGTTTCTCAAAACCTCAGGTTGTACTATAAAATTTGTAGTAAAGCTTAGTTTGAGGCAATAAAATTCTAATTTGGCACAGAATTCCAACGTAGATGGTACCCTTGAATTTCAGTTCTAGTGGAACAAACTTATTGTAGAATACTGCCATGCTCATGATCCTGAGTGTCTTCAGGTGAAAAATGAGAATCCATTGTAGTGATTGAAGTTTTTACTGGTGCATAATTCAGAGTACCTTATAGTGAGCTCCTATTTTGAAGTTTTGAATTACACCTCAAAAATGGCAAGTATTCTCTTGAAGTTACTTAGGTGGATTTTCCAAAAAGTTACAAATAATAATAAAAGTAAAGTTTTAAATCTACCTAATTTTTAACAATGAATGGATTAAATATTTATAATTTTCAAAGTAGTTTGGGGTTTATCCAATCTTTTCAATCACTGAGCGATCAAATTTTCTATCACCTGATTGAGAAAAGCCTGATTATTCTTATTAACCTTGATACATTCAGTTGACTTTCTTTCCAATTACTATCACTTTTAGTAATATGATTTGATTCAAACAGCATGATTTGATAAACACCAGGCGAGATTAGTATTAATAATAAGGTAAAGAGCTGGGCGAACACGGTAAAGGGCAGCAGACCTGGACCTGCACTGCCCAAAGGTACCAAGCGCACAGGTACAAATGAAAATCTCAGCAAAAATAAAAAACCCAAGGTGGTGCATCACACGTGTTTTGTCAATTTTTTAGTAAAACACTGTAGTTATTTGGAAGTATCCCAATCGCAACCACTGTCTTCAGTGGAACATGGGATATGAGTTTTCCTGGGCATAGAAACGCCAATGATGTGGGAAAAGTTCAGAAAAGCCTAACAAAAATTTTTCCTGCATGCGGTGTACTTAACAACCCATACTTTCCGCAAAGGTTGAGTATATCTTGGGTTCAAAACCATGGAAGAAGCGAACAAAGCAGTGAAGGTCAGAGTGGTACTCAACCTTTCTGACGGGCAGCAATTGGTTCTGACCAAACGCACTTGTTGGACTGAATCTAAGGATATTTTCATAATTTTTGACTATCTTCTGACCACATTGGCGCGCACAGTAGTTGAAAGTCATCTCCAAGAAGGCTTGGAAGCCTATGGAGAAATTAAACAATTCAAAGTGCAACGCTTCCAGCTGATTCTGATCCTTAGCACGGGGAAGGCAATAGCAATAATTTCGCCAAACCAGGATGTAGTAGAGGATATTACAAAAATCCCCCACATTGCATCCTTCACAATCGATGGGTTAAAATACCAACTATTCCACGCAACAGTGGAAAGCGCACCCCCCATTTGCAACCACAACCAGGCCTTTGGGCACAAAATTCATGCTTGCCTCATAAAAGAAGGCCTGAGAGAAATGGAATTCTGTGAGGAGGAAATGGGCAAAGATGACTCAGAATATGCCAAAATCAGAAACACTACACAAGCCTTCAACTGGGGAGAACATGGGCAATATAAAATTATTGACCCTATTACCCTGAAAAAACAAAAAATGGCTAATAAACTTGCAAGCTGGCCGCGGCCAAGACAAAGACCTTTGCGGAATCAACCATATCACCGGAGCAGATCCAGAAAGACATGGAGGAACTTGAGTCCATAACCCAATCAGATCCTGCGGAAAACCATACACTCAATATGACCAGTTCAAATTTGATGGAACCTGATTTAGAAATGAATGCAGCAAAATTGGGGTTCAGTGCACACCCAGAAATTGCAGAATTTAACCCAATCAGGAAGAAAAATCAACAATGGAATGCGCAAGAAAACAATGCAGCCAATAACAATCCACAAGTGCACCGCAATAACATTTTGAAACCAAGCAAAGCCAAGAGAGGAGCAAAAACTGCGGTGATGAAAGGGGCAGAATACACCCCAACTCCTACTCATAGCTATGCTCTCCACAGCAGAGGTGTAGTGGAGAGCAATGTAAGTGAGGGAGTAGGGCCGGGAGGCCCTGCTAACCACTCCTGAGGCGCATCAGGCGTCTCAGTAGAGATAGGGATGCTGAACATAGCATGATTAAGGCCTTAACGTCCCAGGCCAAGAAGGTGAGTCTACTACAAAATCCACCAGTGGATATCCTGGCGGTGCAGGAAACCCACTGTCCACAGAAAGAGGAGGAGGCATGGGAAAAAATGCTCCTCCCAACAATATCATTTTGGTCACTTCACTGTGGGGTGATAGTATGCGCAAACCAAAACTTTAAATTTTTATAAACAAAAATTCATTCCTGAATGGCCACATACTCGCCATAACCTTTTCATGGCACACCAAAGTGCACACAATAGCCAGTGATTATGCTCCAAACGGTGCACATGATCAAAAAGAATTTCTCACAGCTTTAACACAACTAAATCTACCAGAAAATACTTTCATAATGGGAGACATGAACTTCTGGATCAACACAGAGATGGACCAATGGCCATACACAATGGAGATACCACAAGGGCAAGTGGAACACTGAGTACTAAAGGCCACCCTGGGACTATATGATCCACTGCCAAAAAAACCCTGCTATAAAACATGACACGCCCACATGTACACAATGGTACACTTGTCTCTATGTCAAGGATAGACCTAATACTCACACCAATAATTTTCCGTCACCAAATCCAAAAATTTAAAACTGCAAAAATTGAATTCTCCGACCATCAGTTTGTTTTGGTGACTTACAAACTAGTGGAACCCAATACCCAAGCAACCAGATGGTGCAGAATAAACCTAGAAAGTTTAGCTGACTTGGAATTTCAATCCTGGATGGAGGAAATATCCTCAACCAGGGATTTTCAAACTCCTTTTGCTTGGACCCACTAATCACCTGGGAAAACTTCAAAAAATCAACAACTCAACAAATTAAACATACATCAGCTAGAAGATACAGGGCAGTTTCAGCCATTAATAAACACACATTGGCTGAAATTGACCATCTAGAAAACAACGCACCAAGAACAGGATACAGCCATGGATGGGGGCGCAAATGGGCGGAGGTTTCTGCTCAGCTAAACACCCTGATCCACAAACACTAACACCGAGTCAGAGTCCAATATAAAGGCAAAAACATAAGAGATGGAGAAACTTGTTTGAGCTACTTTTTCCGCCAATTCCACATGAGGAAAAATATGATAGCTTTCACGCAGGTCTGTCAACCAGACAAATCCATAGCAGAAACACCCAAAGAAGTCGTGACCAAAGTGCACAGATTTTATATGAAATTGTATAAATCTGAGCCAGTTGAGCTAGAAAAAATTGAAAAATTTCTTAGAAGTGCACATATTGACACCACGGCCCAAAATCACAATTTAATCAACCTAATATAGCGTGCGGAATTATAGGAAGTAGTACGCAGTGCACCAAGAGGGAAATGCCCTGGACCTGATGGGATTCCCTATGAATTTTACATAAAATATTTTACTAACATCTCTCACATTCTTCTAGCTTCAATGAACAAGTGTATTATTGAAACATGCCTCCTACCTGGAGGCAAAGAAGCCTACACGGTCACTTAGTTCAAAAAAGGAGACAGATTAGACCTATCCAACTGGCGCCCAATTTCCCTAACCAACACAGATACAAAAATTTTCACAAAAATTATGGCTAAACGACTAGGAGAAATTGCAACTGATGCGATATCCCCATCACAATATGGAATCGTTCCAAAAAGATCCATATGGGATAACATCCATACAGTTGCAAATGTCTGCCAGTCCAAAACCTCTGGAGCCTTTGTCTTTTTAGACCAACAAAAGGCATATGATAGGGTGGGCTGGACCTATCTTGGGGCCTGCCTTCAAAATTCAAGCTTCCAAATAGATTTAAAACTGGGTAATTTTGTTTACAGAGTCTGAAACCATGGCTGTGCGGGGAGCAGGCTTCTTAATCAACCCAGTTATCCCACAGAGAGGACTAAAACAAGGAGACCCCTTAATCCCTCTATTCTACAACTTTAGCCTAGACCCCATAATCCGAAATACAAACACACTTCTCAAGGGAATCAACGTCAAGGGCCAACCACCAGTCAAAATGATGGCCTTCGCTGATGATTGTGTGGTGGGCATATCCAACAATCAGGACGCTTGCAGAATTTAGAAGATAATACAAGACTATTCAGCCATAAGTAACGCATCACTTAACATGGAGAAAACGGAAATTATACTCCTGGGAAAAAAATCAGACCCATTGGGCGCCATCTACCCAGGGCCAGCAAGATAATACAACATCAAGACTCCTGATCAGACATAGGAGGCGTAAACTAGCAACGACCTCACTGAAACTTCCATTCATCACCAAGCCAACAGCTGGCCCTGTTTGTCACTTGGGAGTATGGTTGGAAGCAGGGGTTACGCTTACTCCATGATGGAAAAGCAATTATTGGACAAAATAACAAAATGCATTGCCTCCTTACATGGACATCAAACAGGTCTAACAGGAAGGGTCATGGTAGCCAACTCTATGATTTTATCAATCATATGTTCACGTCCCTTGCAATCGCTTTCTCACCATCCTTTTTCAACACAGTCCATTCCCTATTACAAGGATAGTTATGGTCCAACCATAACCCCCCTGTACGCCACAAAACCCTATTTGGATATAGAAGGAATGGAGGCATGGGGCTTACTAATTATGTAGAGCAAACAACCCATATGATGGGATCTTGGATAGCTCAGGTGACTAGCCCAGATCTTCCAGATATACACTGGGCCAGAACAGCCAGATATAACTTTACATGTGCACTACAATTAAGAAACCCAGAGCATCAGAACACATTAATAATGTATCTGGAATCCCATCCTACAGCTGCAGGACCACATGGCACTCCTGCACATTTCAAACGAATAATCCTAGCCATGATAAGAGCGACATGGCGGATTCACATAAATGAACAAACCAGTCACTGAGGATGCCCAAGACTAACTCACAGACAGGAGATCAATGATCAAATAGCCACAGACAACATAATAAGCAAAATCCCAAATACCATAGTCAGAATAGATTACTTGAACCATATGGACATACCCTACAACCTGTAGACCCAAAGAAGAGTATGGAGATACACACATCACCCTCTACTCCAACTCAGGATAAGAGCACATGTATGGAGGTGCATGAGGAAAGTATACCAAACAGATGAACGGTCATACGCCAATCACACCTCATGTGCAATATATGGTCAGTATGGAAGCCTAGCCCACCACTTAGAACAATGCCCAACATCAGCGGCGATATGGAAAGAGGCCATGCGTCTTTTCTGCCAAGAAAACGAGCATCCACTCAGCCTAGCAAGGAACATGTTCGCTATAAACATGGAATCTCCTATCCACCCATCTCTCAGGGCGCTATAGTAACAATAGCACTATGGACGATACACAAAATGGTGCTGGAATCGCTCACAGGAGCAGTGCCAACAATCCAAGGAGCCATTCATCGCTTCCATAGCCATATATTGGAACACTCTCAAGCATGGCTGTTTGGACATATGACCCCCCATAACAGAAGGACAATCAACACATGGTTCCCCATATGGTTCCTAAAAAGTTGACCTTTCCTTCACACATGCTGCATCTAAGAATAATCCAGCATAACTCCCCTTCCCTACCGTCCTAATCTTGGTGATCCTGGAGACAACAAGAGGGGCCTTGAACCCTCTGGGGTATCTCTATTCATAAAATTTCATTAGTTTTCTCACTATATCGGAAGTGCTTGTCCCCTGGTTGACCTTCCCCAAATAAATAACCTTGATACATTTAGATATATTGAGTTCCCTTTCTGATTTTATGGGGGAATATTTGGGTTGTGAAAGTTTCAGGAATGAACTTCATCAAAATCCCTGACAATGGATGAGTGCCAAACAGTACTTACTCCAACTTTCAAATATCCTGATAAAAAATGCATTTCCAAGTATTTAATAAAACTTTGAAGAAAAAACTTTTCTTTCTCGCTGCAAACACTTTTGCAACCCATTCAATTCAAGACTAAATCTAGTTTGATAATCTCATAGAGGGATTAGTCTGCGCCCATGTCTGGGAGCAGTTAAGCAAGCAAGGCAAGAGGAGCAGGCGGAAGGCCTGCAGCCTCTAACGTTTGAAAACGCCCCGGAGAATCTGGCGGAATAGAAAAAAATCAAAAAAAACTGGCAGTCACAATTTCCCCAGAGATACTTGCGTGGCAAGCATGATGCAACCAGTACATCAACACGCCACATTCCCAGCCACTTTTGTCGGTGGAATTCAGAGTCCATGTGTATCTGGACATCCAAAAAATGGCCCTATGGGAAAAATTTTGTGAAGATGTACACAAAATTTTCCCAACCGCGGTGTATGTTGCACCTCACTCCATGTCACATGGTTGGCTGGACCTAGGTTTTGAAAGCAAAATAGCAGCAGACGAGGCTGCAGCGGTGCGCATAGTGGTCGACCTCCCTGAAGGGCAATGGGTCATCAAAACTAAATGCACCAGATGGACAAAATCAAACCAAATTTTCCTCACGTTTGACTTTTTGCCTACTACGGTAAAACGTGACACTTTGGAGCAACACCTGAAAGATGGTCTCGCCATATACGGCGAAATACAATCTTTCAAAATGCAACGTTTCATGCTGATGCCACACCTGTGCACCGGCAAAGCCATCGCAGTTCTGACCCCAACTGAGGAGATCGTGAAGGACCTAACCCAGATCCCGCACTCCACCTTTATTGACATCGCAGGGCACACCACCCACCCATTCTGGGTAACCGTGGATAGCGCGCCCCCATTTGCACCCACTGTGACACGTTCAGCCATAAGGCGCACGCGTGCCCCATCAAAGAGGGCGTCACATTCCAAGAGCACCCCTCAGCAGCCATGGCCAGTGGAGAGGCGCACTAAGAACCAACTGCAAGCACCAAGGAGGCTTTCCCGTGGGGAGCACAAGGCTGCTACCTATTGGTAAAGCCCATCTCCCCACAGGAGTGGAAGAAGGCCAAGCAGGCCCATAGGACTGCGGCCAAGGAAGCAGCCAAGGCCACCACCACTATCCCACACTCACAACGCCAGGAGGATATGGAGACCTTCACAGTGGAAGCAACTCGGGAATCCATCACCCAATCAGATTGGGAGGCCCATGCCGAATGGGCCACTCAATCCAAAGATCTGATGGGAGATTCGATCTCACCCAATCGCTGCACCCAAGCCCCGGTTGAAACTGACTTGGGACCTATCCCAACCAAAAAAAAAATTTTTGCCCCACTCAAAGGTGCACCAAACTTATCCGCACCGCAAAAAATTCATCTGACGTTGGGAAAGCAAAAAGTGAAGGCCAAAGCCAACGCGACTTTTTCTGCAAAAATTAACAAAAACCCTGATAGTGTTGCTGCTAATACCCGCGCTGCTGTGAAAGCCCGTGGGGACCTGGAAGAGGGTGGTGGGCCTGGGGCCCACCCCCTCGCACCTAAGGTGCGATGGGGGAAACCTTCACTCTAGGGACGCTGAATATTGCTGGACTCAAGGCCTCCCCATCCCGGGCTAGGAAACTGAGTTTTTTACAAAACAATTTACCCATGGATATCCTGGCCATCCAGGAGTCCCACTGTCCATGAGGTTCTGAGGAAGCTTGGAAAACAATGCTCCTACCATCCCTATCCTTTTGGTCAAAGCACTGTGGGGTGCTAATTCAGAAAAACAATTTTTTCAAATTTACATCTTCAGAAACATTCCTAAATTGCCGAGTGCTCGTTGTCACCTTCTCATAGGCTGATGTTGCACACACAATCGTCAACATTTACACCCCAAACGGTGCACAAGAGCGTCGGGAATTTTTCTCATTGGTCAAATCCCTCTCGCTACCCCCCAATTCTTTCCTAATTGGTGACATGAACTGTTGGCTAACCTCACCGATGGACCAGTGGCCGCCCTCACCCCACGCCCCACAGGGTCACGTAGAACTACGCATTCTAAAAGCCACCCTTGGATTAATGGATGCGCTGCTGTGACATTCCCCACTGCTCAAAAACATGATGCGTCCCCACATCCACAACGGCCAATTAAGGTCCATGACCCACATTGACCTTATTCTAGCACCGGCAAAATTCCAACCCCACATCTCCCACTTCAAAACAATGAAAATGGAATTCTCCAACCACTGACTGGTCTCGATAACATACCACTTACCCGTCACAGTTGCAAAGGCCCCACATTGGTGCAAAATCTGCCCCCCAGAGCTCGCGTTGCCAGGATTTTCCACGTGGGTGGAAGAGGCAACTTTGGCAAAATCGTTTGTTGCACTGTTTTGCGCGGACCCCATTTCTACATGGGCAACTTTCAAAGAAGACACCATCCGCCACTATTGCCATCTCTCATCCAGATGCTCATGAGCCACATCGGCAGTTATATCGCGCACGCTGGTGGAATTGGCCCACTTGGAGTCCAACATTCCAGCCTCAGGATATAGCCCTGCATGGGGCCAGAAGTGGGCAGAGGCAGCCGCCCACCTCAACGCACTTGAAAGGCAACACAAACATCGGGTTTGTGTCCAATACAGGGCCACATGCATCACTAAAGGTGACAAGTGCACCGCATACTTCTTCAAAAAAAATTTGCACCACGCCAGAGTGTGGCCTGCATACAAGTGTGAAGATCGGATAATTCTATTGTGGACACACCGGCTGAAGTGGCAATCGAAACGCAAAGATATTACTCTGAGTTATACTGAGCCAAACCAATTTAGCCGGCCAAAATGGCAGAATTTCTTGACAGAGCTCATATCCGCACCATTTTCTGATACCCAGAAATAATGAATTTAATTACTCCGAACAAATTATGGACTACCATTCGCGGTGCACCAAACCAAAAATGCCCAGGCCCAGATGGCATTCCATATGTGTTCTACAAAAAATATTTTAAATATATATCCCCATTGCTGCTAGCCTCACTCAACCAAAGCCTGTTGGAAACGTGCCTCCTACCAGGAGGACATGAGGCCTTTATGGTCACACTCTTCAAGAAAGGGGATAGGCTAGACTTAGCCAACTGGCGCCCCATTTCTCTAACAAACACAGACACCAAAATTTTAACAAAAATCATGGCTAACCATTTAGGGACTGTAGCATCTGCCACCATCTCCCTAGAACAATTCGGTTTCATCCCCAGAAGGTCGATTTGGGATAACGTGCACTCTGTGGCTAATGTGTGTCAGTCCACAGCCTCTGGGGCACTTGTATTCTTGGACCAACAAAAGGCCTATGATAGAGTAAACTGGGAATACCTTAGGGCCTGCCTCCAACAATTCCGCCTACCTCCCCGCTTCATTAACTGGGTGATGCTGCTCATGGAATCTGCAACAATGGCAGTGCGCGGCCCAGGTTTCCTAATGGAAGTAGTCCGTCCTCAAAGGGGCCTGTGACAAGGGGACCCCTGAGCCCACTCTTATTTAACTTCAGCCTTGACCCACTACTGCGAAATGTGAATGCCCAACTCACTGGGGTCCATATGCCAGGCCAAACCCCAGTCAAGATGATGGCATTTGCAGATGATTGCGTGGTGGGGGTGTCTAATAACAAAGATGCACGCGCGCTTGAAGCCCTCATCCAGGAATATTCTCATGTAAGCAACGCGGCACTGAACGCCTCCAAAACCAAAATCATCCTCCTTGGTCAGTTTCAGAACTGCTGGGCCCCAGCAAGTAGTTCCCAACCCAGCCCATCTGCTCGCCCACATCCACGCCTTACTAACTCAAAACACACCGCTCCACTGGTGCTCCCCTTTGTGCCCTGACCTACCATAGGACCGGTACGCCATCTGGGCGTGTGGTTGGAGGCAGGTGGATACGTGTCAGCAGTAATGGAGTGCCATATACTGGACAACGTGACGAAGCGAATCGCCTCCTCAGAGCCCACCCTACTACCCTCACTGGCAGGGTTGTTCTTGCCAACTCTATGCTCCTATCCAAAGTCTGGTTTGGAGCCCATGCCATCCCCTTCTCCCCAAGCTTCTTCAAATACCTGTATGCTTTGCTACAAGGTTGGCTTTGGTCAGGCCGCCCTCCACCAGTACGGCTAGAGGTCATGTTTGGCCCTCATCATCAAGGTGGCATGGGCCTACTTGACTTCAAAGCCCATGCCGCCAAGATCCTGGGCACCTGGATTGCGGCCATCACTGCTCCTACACTCCCATCCCAACACTGGTCCCGCGCGGCCCGCTCCAACTTCTCCTGAGCCTTGGGCCTCAACAATCCATCAAACCCCCACTCCCTGATGAAATACCTCGCATCACACACATCAGCCACAGGTCCTCACGGGACCAAAACCCACTACAAACGAATCCTACTCTCCATGCGAAGCGCAGAGTGGAGAATTCATATTAGTGGACATACAACCTGAAGAGGCCGCCCCTCTCCTCAGTTCACACAAGAGGTACAGGGGCTACCCATCCATGATGGCGTGATCCCCATTCGATCCCAAGTCCTATCCAGGGTGGACTACCTGGACATGATGGACATCCCTTATTCCACTGAGACCCAAAAGACTATCTGGAAATACGCACACCATCCTCTGTTGCAGCCTCAAGTCCGCTCCCATGTGTGGCGCTGCCTGAGGTGGGTGTATCGTACAGCTGAGCGCTCTAATGCTTTACACTCATCCTGTGTCGTGTGTGGCCAGTATGGAACGCTGTTTCACCGCCTGGAGAAGTGCCCCACCTCTAAAGTAATATGGCGCGAAGTCCAACGTCTGCTAGGCCAGGATCAAACACATCCCTTCAGTCTGTCAAGAGATATGTTTGCTTCATCAATGGCCTCCCCCTCCCACCCTCCCTCCGTGCTCTGGTGGTTGCAATCGCCATGTGGACTATCCACACGATTGTCTTAGATGCCATCGCTGGATCCATCCCCACCCTCCCTGAAGCTGTCCACAGATTCTGGTCTCATTTGGTGGATCACTTTCAAGCGTGGATGTTTGGATATCTCCCACCACATCGCCAACAGCCGGTCTCCTCCTGGTTCCCAGTCTGGTTCATCAAATCAGACCCCTTCCTCCACACGTGCTCAATAGTGGCTACGTCCCCTACACACGTTCCCTCCCCTTCCCATAAGTGGCGTTCCCGCTGGCAACAAGAGATAGCATCGCTTCTCTGGGGTGCCTCCCCTGGTACTAAGTTTTGTCTCGTCTGAGTCATATTCGGAAGTGTCCGTCCCATGGTCAGCCTTCCCGCAATAAATTTAAAATTTAAAAATATATTAGTAATTATCAGTGGTGTTTATTAGGTATACGCTAAGCTTGTAAGCCTGGCCCATGTAGGATTCTAGTTCCTCACAGAGTTGGGTCTAGACTTCTTTTATTCTTTATGGGGGATAGCCATGTTAGCCCCTTTTTGGTTTCAGCCTATTGACAGAAGCAACCACTAAAATGTACTACTCCAGATGCTGTATGTACGGTTTTAATACCATTTCTGTGTCCTGTTCTATATTGTCAGACAATTGACATGCCAAGTAAAGATTTGGCTTCCATGGAATATACTCCAACACCCATGATGGGATCCAAAGCCCACAAGGCATCGCCATTCTGATGATATTCAAATAAGAACCATATGGGAATAAATGTGGAAAGTATTGGTCTAAGAACGTCATTCTTACTCTGACCACTAAGCTGATCGCTGGCAGTAATCTTGACCACGCTTTGACTATTAGGGTCAAACTGCCAGTGTCATTGGGAGGGGATTGTTCCGCCCATTTTGAGATTTGCATTCAGGTCATACCCCTCAACACGTCTAGATACATGCTTGATAACGTGTGGTAACAATTGTTTTGGTGGGTTTGATCCCAGCAGTTCTGCTTTGAGTAGCATCCTTCAAATATTGTTCCTGTACCTCCATGATTAGGACATATTTTATTTATTGATGGGTCAATCCGCTCTCCTTGGCATACATTCAGGCCATACTCACAAGTATCTTGCACGTGTACCCGGTAGTGATGGGTGAAAATTTAAATCTTAAAGTTTATCCCAACTGCGTCTCCCCAGATAGTGACTGCCAAATCATGGTTCCTGTTTTCTTCATGATCAGGACATATTAAATTGAGCAGTTGGACATTAAGCTCATTTTGGTACTCTTAAAATATTTCATTTGAGCAGTGACATTATGTGAAACTCGTAGGGTATTACTCCTGATGGTTTCTATGGTGAGAGAGGTACTAGCTGAAATAACTAATGTGATGGCCACGATCATTACTGATACAATTAAGTGCAGGCTCTTCCTTGGTTTGGGTGGTTCCTTGGGGATAGTCAGACTAGCTTAATATTTTGTAAATTTTTAAAGTAATTTGGCTAAATTAAATGTTTATTAAGATAGTACAAAATAACCCAGAACTTTATCATCAGCAGAGCACTGGGTTTATATAGCTAGGGGGAAATGAGGGGAGAGGACTGTTGAATATTTCTTACAACTGAACACGCGAATCTTCTCAAAAACGCAAGGACTTTTGCGTCATGGCTCAGCTTGCACATTGCAGGTGCCTCATTTGCAGTTCCTGTTGCCAAATCTTTCGCTTTTGTTGAGGTTCCAGCATGTCAGTATATCTTGCAATTTTCCTAAAAAAATTTATTATTTTCAGAAGGATTTTTTCTGGATTGATTTCTGGGCGGCACTTCTTTGGGGGCTTTAATCTCAATCTGTTCAATTGAACTCAGATTTTATTGCAGATTTTTGAGATTTTGTTATATAGGCTTCAGCCTAATCAAACTTCGCAGCAAAATCACACATTTCCACTTTAATTGACTTAATGTTAAATTGAGATAAGGGGCCTTAGCAGAACCCACCATTTTCAAGGATGTTCTGTAAATCCACTAACTTTCTAATGGAAGGGCTCAGGAATGTTCCCCCTACTTTGATTAAAAGGAGTTAATTAAAATTAAACTTATTGGTGCAGCCAGGATCCTTACATATATGTTCTCTCAGTAGGAGCATGTGGTAACCGCTAATATGTTGTTGCAATAACATATTAAAGAATTTGGCGTATTATGGAATCATGAGTTTTTCTAGGGTATGTCAGGTTCCAGTGGAAGTAGAATATCCAATTTCTATTCCGTCCACTCTCTTCCCTATTCTTTGGTATCCACTTCTCCCACATGATGCACCTTGGGTTTGTCCCCTTATCATTGCATTTGCTATATTAGTGATCTTTCAGGCTGTATAGGTGGCATGTGATATGGCGGATTTCAGGTCTTCCAAGTCTGGAAGCAGTCATGCAGTTCATTTTAGTGTCCTTAATTGGAGACTTGCTTTAAATTTCTCAGGTATCACAATAATCCTTAATAGGTGCTGTTGTAATTATCATTTATGCGTCAACTACAATTTTCATAGGTAATAGTGCACTAGAAAAATGCAAAATTCCATTAGACAGATGCCTCAAAAAATAGGGAATAAATTTTAAATCAAGTCTCTATAGGTATTTATCTAAGTAAAACAAGCACACCATAGCAATATACTCACTGTGACTCTCAGGAAGCTGGTTTCCATTCTTTGTAGCTCAAACTTATGATGCTTCCTGTTAAAATTTATAGGTTTTCTGATTATTCTCAGCTAATAATCCCTAGAAATGCATTAACCGTAGAGGTTTGTTGTTGTGCAATACTCCACATTGTTTGATAGTGAAATATAACTGTTCAATTTTAGTATAGAGACTATTATCCGTAGTTAAAGTAAAATACTAGAATTTGGCCCAACGCTTTGCTAGTATTTCCTCTCAAAATACTTACGATGTCCTTAATAGGGATTCGTTTCCTGGTACTTTTAACTTGATCCACACTCATATCCCTGTTTACAGTTTCCCTATGTGACTCTCAGTTGGCATCAATCCCTGTTTCAGCTTCTTCTCTAGATCCCCGCTCTGATCCTTACACTTTGTCCTAAAGAGTCTCCCAATTAGAGAACACAGCAATAATTTTTCTGAGAAAGAATAAAACTCAAGGTGGATTCTGATAAAGTATATTAAGATACTACTAATTACTGGTAAAAAGTCTCTTCTCTTAGTAAATTCTTAGTGGATTTTAGTTGGAACTCAGCGCCCAACCCTCAGTTGGCACCTCCTCAATGAAACGGCAGCTGTTGGTGTTGAATTTCCCATCATCATCTCATCAGTGATGGTCTTCCCCATCCTGGCTAGGATTCTATCATCGGACATCCTCAAGACATAAAGTGGAAAGAGTTGGAAAACGTGTCCCTAACGTTTTTCTCTCAATCCCAGAGAACCAGCTATATTTGGCAAGCGTCCTGCTTAGGTAATGGGACTTGTTGCCCATTAAGGCAGGTCATGAACCAACTGATCAATTCACTAGTTGTAGGTGGCATCACTCGCCTCAAAACTTAATCCTTAAATATGCAATGTTTGGTGATGAAACCCAACTGATCCAAATCAGTAACCTTATAGTTAATCATTGATCAACTATCAGATATCCCTATTTCATTGGCAACTCAGCCCATCGAGATATTAAGCATTCACCCAGATTAATCCCTGATTGATCTGACCCAGGAGAATAACCTAAAATCCCCTGAACATTGTTACCCCAAAATTAGGGTCAACTGATATTCAATTTTACCTCTCTTTTAGGGAATTATCCCTAGTGATCCCTGGTAATCTAGTCAGCTGAAAATATGGGCAAAAATCCCAACACTTCCGTCCTCTTGCCTAGATTTCTATCAAGAAAAGGATCAGGTCAGGAGAACAATGCTTCAGAAACTCAGTCAAATACTTTATTTGTTCAAATGGAGTACAATTAATCAGTACTCAATGCTGCTCAAGACAACCTTTAGCGTGCAGCTCTCTTCCTCGTCCTTCTTGCTACTGCCTACTCAGAGTGCAGTCCCATGGCCTTTTGTCATGCTGGGCTGATTGATTTAGTTATGATGATATTAATCCTGGGATCCGGTTTCCCCCATCAGTGCATATGATCCACTGTCATATTCAGGATTCTTATTCTGGAGTCCTAGTTTTCCTGATTTTCTCCTCACCCTCAACAGGAGATTCTTGCCATTGATGTTCATTTCATGGTTCAATTAAGAATGCTCATTTATGTTCACCCTTGTTATTTTCTCATAATAACCCCTTGGCTCATAACATTCTTTTTCTTCTCTGAAGAGCTTATCCCATTACTTTTGAGATTAATTTCTCCAAAATTAGAGCTTAATTGACTTCAGAATGCATAATGTCAACTATCATATAAGTTCAATATCCCCCTCTTGTCCATCTCATATGTCAAATTCTGAGACTCAGTACCAACAGCTTCTTAATAGCCTGTCTGATAAAGGCCTTCAGCACTTCCAGCTGATGAGTCAATCTGTGCACTGGAACCTCTTATATGGTCCTTCCAGGACTCATACTTCCAGTCAAATACTAGTAGCCAGTCCTTCTGAGGAATTACCAGAAATGGTAACCAACCCCAATGAAACAAGGTTAGCAATTGTCTCATATAACTCACGACTAATCCTTCCTCTGTCATTGATTCATGAGTTAGATTTTGAAACTCTCCTGGATTCAGCTCCCTTTGAAGATACTCCTACCATCTTTGTCAAACCTCTGAAGCAATGCCCTCCACTCTTGATTATTTGTTCCTCACCAGATTGGATTTGATTCCAGAGTTTCTCTTTTGATTCAGTCAATATTACAAGCCAGCTGTCTTGGCTACCAAACTAGCCATTGGAAACAGCGTACATTTCACACTCCCTATGCAGAATAAAGGGCCTAAGTAACTAATCTTTTTCCATATCTTTGAACTCTTCCAATCTTGAAAACATCCTAGATCGAGATGTTGCAGCCTATGATCTTCGCTTTGCTGGCCAAGTTCTTCGAATTTGGGCCTCTAAGCTTCCAACTTCCATCGCTCATTCTGCTTCAGCTTCTGAAAATCTCATAGTAATTACCTGCAGGATGCCATTCGCTCCTTTAATGACTATCTCATTTCTGGAACATCCCATAGGTATCTTTCACTGATGGCTTTAGTAGGAGGCATGATTTAGCAACCCCCACCTAATATCCCTTGCTCTATGCCAGCCTATATGTCTAGTGTTCCTGATGAAGCCCATTAGCAAGCGCTCAAGATTAATCTTCCAGCTCTGGTACCATATCAGGATTACTTGGGTTTATTTGCTGACCGCCTCTTCTTGTTCTGTTGCTTTCCTCCCCACTCTGGGCTATTGTGTTTGGCATCTTCTGACATTTTTATTTCTCTTCCCTAGTCACTTTCTCACAGGTCTGCATCCACTCACTAAACTTGGTTTCAAGTAGGTCTAGCCCTCGCTAGCGTCCAATCTCACATAGATTTTGTTGGGTTATTTACTCCTACTGCAATCCATCCTCCCTCCCCAAAGAGGCGACATAGGTTGAATCCCTGAATTGAGGATAATAATTATAAAAAAAATTATATGAATATATCATTTTTTCTATGCCTTTTTAATAATCTTTATTTCTAATATTTTTATCAATCATTTTTCTCTTCTTTTTTCTATGGGCGTGACCTTTTTTGGTTCAGCAGTCCATACTTTTATTTTTATTCCCCCAAACTGAATCTTAGTTATACTTAGGCCTACCAGTTTCTATGGTTCAGAGGTCTTTCTTTTTTAATACTTAACCATTTAGTTTGGTTCACCGGTCCGTTTTCTGGACTTAACCAACTCATTAGGACATAACCAACTTAATGGCTCAGCGGTCCTCTAGGAACTCTTTTTTCATTATTTTTTATTGATCCATTGCTTTAAATACTTAGCATGGACTTGATTTACTATCCTTTCATCAAAGAGGCTCTTGATGGAGTAGGCATCTGTTGCCATCGTGGCAATAATATCAAATGGACCCAACCACAATGCATCCAACTTATTTCTTTTCCTGAAACCATGCATATTGCAATAGGCAATTCTTTTGTCTAATTGGTATTCTGATAAGGCTGGTCAGTTCTTATCATCCATCATTTTCGCTTGAATCCTTTTCTTCAAAGTCGTATCAAATGCTTGCAATTGCATTTTGATAAGGATATTTATCAATCAGTTCAGGTACTGATCATCACTCAACCCCAATGTGGTTCCACTATTGAATATAAAATTTGTGGCAACGCGTCCTTCCTCCTATATAGCAACTCAAACGGCGTTTTTTCTGTTACCATATGATAACTGATATTGTAGGCTAAATCACCAAACTCAGGTAAATTCCCCATGCAGAAGTTCTTCCTGTGCCCAGCTTCCTCAGCGTCATGGCCAGCATCCCATTAACTCGTTCTACCAGTCCATTTGTCTCCAGCTGGTAGGGTACAGACATGACTCCTCAGATACCCATTATTTCATTTAATAATGGAATCACACAAGACATGAAATTTGTCTCATTGTCGCTCAGCAGGACTTGTGGGCATCCATGTTGGTATACTACATGATCTAGGAAAACTTCATAGTACTGGTAATGTCTACTTTTGCCAGGGACTTCATCTCAAACCATCTCATCAGATGATTGATCACAACTATTATGTATTTGGCTCCCCCTGTGCTCATCATCAGAAGTCCTATCACATTGATGGACACTGTATGCCAAGCAAATCTCAGGTGGACCAGTTAGTATCCACTTGTATTCTTATGTGGCTTGTGCAACTGGCATTCCACACAGTAAGTCAGATAGTCCATGACAGCATAGTTGATGGACTCCCAATAATAGTACTGTCAAATATGGTCAGTCATTTTTCTCAGGCCTCCATGGCCAACAACTTTATGAGCAGCATGAACGATAGATGCTTGTTCTGAAAGCTTTGAGAATAGTAATTGCTTCCCATTGATCATCTTGAAATTTGTCCATCCATGGTCTCAGTGTTTTCCATCATTTTTCAAGGCGCACCTTGGATTTCTCAGGGCTCATTCCCAATTTCTCCATTGACTATTCTCTGGAATAGCTCATTTGCCTGCTGGTATACCATCTGGACCATTGCTAACTGTGATAAACCATCCACATTCTGATGAGAAGCCCCCGCTCAGTGGACTATCTCATAATTGTAAGCCTGTAACTTCAGTACCCATTGTGCCAGTCATCTTTCTGGTTCTCTTAAGTTGTTCAGCCAACGCAACAAGGAGCGTCCGTTTCCACTTAAAGTGTGTTCCATGGATGTACACCCAAAACTGTTTACAGGCATAAATAACTGCAAGGCATTCATGCTCAGTTACAGTGTAATTCCTCTCAGCGGCTGAGAGTGTCTGGCTCACATGTCACCAGATGTTCATCCCCAAGTTCATCTACTTGGTTCAATACAGCGCTTATTGCCGTCAACAAAGCATCAGTTTGTATAATAAATTCTCAATCAGTATTTGGATATTTCTAAAATTAAAAAATTATTAAGTACTGGCATAACTCATCAAAGGATTATTGTGCTTCTTCATTTCAAACAAATCCTTTCTTTGGATCCTTCAGCAAATGGAAGAGGGGCTCAGAGATTCTTACAAAATCTTGAATAAATCTTCTATGGTATCTGACCATTCCAAGGAACAGGATTTCTTGGACATTCTTTAGTGCAGCCATTTGCTCTATAGCTTTGATCTTCTGGGCTTATGGCTGCAGTCCACTAGAGTTGATTACAAACCCAGATATTCCAACTCTTTCTTGAAGAAGTGACACTTCCTTAGCTTAATCTTCAGATTGGCCGTGGATAGTCTCTTGAATACTTTCTCCAAGTGGTGAAAATGGTCAGTAAACGTTCTACTGAACACATTTATATCATCCAAGTAAACCAGGATGCATGACAACTTCAAGTCATTTAATGTTGCATCCATGGCCCTCTGGAACATTGCAGGCGCATTGCACAGACCCTGGGGCATCCTCATCAGTTGAATAAAGCCCCTGCGCGGTGATAATCACACATTTTTCTTGGTCTTCTCTTGGCAAATTAATTTTCCAGTATCCTGATATTAGATCCATCGCAGAGAAATACTTTGCTTCTCCCAATTATTCTAGAAAATCATTAATTCTTGATAGTGGTTATGAATCTTTCTTCATAATCTTGTTCAGCTTCCAATAATTGATCACCACCTAATTAGAGTCATCCTTCTTTTTCACAATAAGAAATTGAACTCGCCCAGGGACTTGAAAATGGAACTAGAAGCCCATGCTTCACTAGTTTGCTCATTTCTTCCTCCAATACTGCTTCAGATGCCTTCAACCATCTAATTTTGTCTCATCCTGGTTGGCATATTTTCCCCAGTATTGACCTTGTAGATCACATCTCTCACGTAAACCAAATTGTGGTGTCCTGGGAAAATATTTCACAATACTTGTCAAATAATTTGAGCACTTCCTTCTGCTGTCCTTCCATCAGATCAGCGAGTTGCTCTTGATTGACCAATAGATTGATACTCTTGGTTACCCAGCCGGTAATCCCATTTCATCTTGGGTCTCAAAATCATGGAATTTCCTAAGTTCAGCCATCAGGATTAGGTGAACAAATGAGAAGATCTGATTCTTCTCAATCTTCATAAGTTTTTTGCTTAAATTCGCCACTTGAACTCAAATTTCTCTATGGCCCGACATAATTATTCCAGGATCCACCCAAGGATCTACTCTGGACTTCTTCTAGGGGCTTCCAACCTCCCCATACAGCAGGTCTGGTATCTCTAATGTCAACCCTGTGTTGACTATTATTTGTGATCCTGGAAGTATGGTTATAACATCCTTGATCTTCAGTGGAATTCCCCAATTTTCTAGGTTTTTTTGTTGGCATCTCTCATCATTTCCGGCCAACTAGTTGGTATCAAAATAGGGACTATGCCATCATTGTATATCAGGTTGATGAAGTTATTTCTTCTACTCAGTGGAGCGTCCCCGTCCTTCTGATAGACCAATGGTGACATCTGACCCAATGTGGTCAACATATTATCCTCAAAGGTACATTTAATTTCATACTTTTGCAGAAATTCTGTCCTGATCAGAATATTGTAACTCTGGCTGGCCAAAACTATTTTTGGAGCAGATACCATCAAGGATCTGAATTAAAATGGCAGAGCGCTATATGCTCCACATGAGATGGTGGTACTCAGCCCAGCTTTCCTGTGCTCTTTCTTTGTTCCAAATCAGGTGAGATCTTCATCCTCTTCACCAACTTGGTTGAGAATATAATAAGGGGCTCTCTACTGTCAACAATCGCCCTCACCTGTATTTAATTCACTAGTATATCTATATATGTACACTTGGAGTATTGTAAGATAGTATTACTGAGTGTATAGCGACGTTATTAGCTGGATTAAGAGTTGAATTAACTTCATTGATATATAGGAAATGATTTCTTAATCGCCATAAGGGGGAATAACAGATTTTCCTCATCTAATTGAACTTCAGTCAATTCTTTGGGTTTATCTGCAGTTTGAATCTTGTCTGCCAGTTGTCAGGCATAAAGCTGAGCAACTTCTTTAATTATCTCAGGGTTGATACCCTTTCACCCCAGATCTTGTTACCACGTTCACATTCAAATTGACTACTTGATACAGCCAATCCTGCACATCTTCATCCACAAACAGATCACTGATGTCAATTTCATTGTGCATATTATTGAGGGGCACAGGTTTTTCTGAAGCTCTAGACTGTTCCCCATCTAGGCCATGGGCTCTTTTCCCAACTCCTTTGTGGGTACAGACTCTTTCACTTGGACCACATTAATTTGATCTTTTGGCTTCTTGAAATGCACAGCAAGATGTCCTTTTCCTCCACACTGATAACATACTTTCTCCTTCTTATTGATCCGTTTAAAGTCTTTGGGCTAATTTCTATCACAGTTTAGTTATTCATCTTCTTGGCACCCTCACTCCCCTTTATGGGATTCAAATTTCATACTAGAGTTTATTTGAAACTTCTATTCTGGGCATTAAAGGTAGCTCCCAAGATTTTCAAATTGTCTACCATCTGAGAGGTTTTGATTTCTGTTGCAAACATGGAAGACATCATTCAATACAAATCACATTAGGGCCAAAGGGCCACTTGCAGTGCAATCTAGGCATTGAAATCATCCAGCACTTTTGCTCAACCAAGATTTTCAATTCCTGGTAAAAATGAATGGCAAAGCTTGATAAGTATTTATTTTTATGGAATTGAATGCCCATAAATTCTTGTTTGCGCTTGTCATGCATGTTGGGCTTCCGAATTCCTTCATAATGGCCAATTTGGCCTCTGCATATGACCAGCTGTCCCCCTCCAGATTGGGCAAGGCTAGGTTTTGACAATTGGTATTTAGGCAATTCATCACCATCGATGCCTTTTGACAATCGCCATATCTGTACATTGTCATATTAGACAATCAGAAAAATGCTGGGGTGAGATCCCAATGGAAAGTTGGCAATTTTGGTGTCACTTGAATTCCTCCAAGGTTTCTCTAGCCACCTCTCTTGGTTCAGCTACTCATCTCAATTGGGGAGTAATTTTGGATATCATCTCTGAAATAAATGTAAAAGCTGGAAGAATGTTTCTTGGGGTAGTTGTCTTTCCAACTGGCATCTGTGGAATTCTTTCTTCAGTATCAGTTGCCACATATGGCTCACATTTGCATCTGTGAGTCTTCAACTCCTTGACCTGCTTTATCACTCTATATCTGTGCTGAATACTCTTAAATGAACATTATCCACTTCATGCTCCATTTTCAAAAATAGGGCTTCTCAAATTAAATCCCCTTCTTTTTTCTTCATTGACATTACTTTTTCAAGTAATTCATTTCTGAAACTTGTGACATTCTCAACCCCTTTCTTGATCTTGGTGACCCTCTCCTCCAAGGCAGCAAATCCTTGATGATCCACCAAGTTTATTGCATTCTGGTTAAAGGTTGCCACTCCATCCAGAGTTTTCTTGTTTTGTCCTTATATGACATCACATCCTAGTATCTTCTACTCAACTACACCCCTGAAGTGAGCACCAATCATTAAACTTTATAGGGTTCTTGATTATTCTCAGCTGATAACCCCTAAATTTAATTAGCTACACAGGTTCATCATCATGCAATTCTCCACATTGTATAATAGTGAAATATATTTGTTTGATAATAGTATGAAGACTATCATCCATAATTGAAGCAAAGCATTATAATTAGGCCCAAAGCTTGGCCAGTATTTCCTCTTGAGATACTTAGGATATCCTTATTAGGGATTTGTTTTCTGGTACCATCTAACTCAATCCATGCTCAGATCCCCATTTACATTTTCCCTCTGTGACTCCCAGTCAGCAGAATCCCCAATTCAGCTTCTTCTCTAGATCCATGATCAGATCCTTACTTGTTTCCTAAAGAATCTTTCAATTATAGTACACAGCAATAATATCCCTCAGAAAGAATAGATCTAAAATATGGAACTGATAAGTATAGTAAGATAAGAATAATTACTGGTAAAAAGTCTCTTTTATTAGTGAATTCTTTAGGGAATTTATAGTGGAAATTTTGTGCCCAACCTCAGTTGGCACCTCCTCAATGAAAAGGCAGCTATTGTTATTAAATTATCCATCCTTATCTTATCAGCAATAGTCTTCCCTATCCTGGCTAGGATTCCATCATTGGATATCCTTGAGACTTAAAATGGAAAGAGTCAGAAAATGTATCCTTAATGTTTTCCTCTTGATACCAGTGAACTAACTATATTTGGCAAGTGACCTGCTTAGGTAATGGGACTTGTTACCCATTGAGGCAGGTCACAAACCAACTGATCAATTTTCTAGTTGCAGGCAGCATCACTTGCCTTGCAACTTAATCCTTAAATTCCTATCTGGTCAGTGATGAAATCTGACCAATCCAAATTGTTACACCTGATAGTTAATCATCAATCATCTATCATATGCCCCTACTACATTGGCAACTCTGCCTGATGAGATCTTAAGCATTCACACAGATTGATCCCTGATGGATCTGACCCAGGTAAATAACCTAAAATCCCCCAAACATTGTTACCCTGAAATCAGAGTCAACCAATATCCAATTCACTTTGCTTTTAGGGAATTATCCACTAGTGATCCCTGGTAATCTATTCAGATGGGAATATGGGTAAAAATCCCAACAAATAGTCTAGCAGGAAGTTTTCTTGCTACCATCTAGATGTATATAGGTCTGAACCTAGCAAAAAGGGTAAGTTTTTTAAGCAAAAAAACCTTTAATAAAGGTCAACTCACTTTAAATATTACTAACTTACTAGTGATCTTGAATTAAGTGCTAAGTAGGTTATAAAATTTAGCTAATATAAAAAATTGAGTCGGTTTATGTAACTTAGTTCTAATTGAAGTATAGAACTATACTTGACTTACTTATAACTTAATTTCTTTACCCTATCGTTTTGATACAAAAACCAACTTATGTTGTTTATCCTAGGAATAAAAACGTACCGAGAAGATATGTTTAGAAGAGTATATCTATCAAAAATAAAGTTGACACCTGGACTGATCTACTTGGGTAATCTAATGTCATTTGTCAAACCAGATGCTAGATATGTAAAATGTGAAATAATTTAAGATTAGAGACAAAAAGATATCTATAGTTTAACCACTAGTGCTAAAAAAGATATCTATAGTCCAAACTTTCTATTTCGAACCAAATCTACCAGTTACAGCCGGGTTTTTTTGCCACACCAATTAGCTTTTTAATAAATTTTAATTGAGGCTGCGTAATTGAGACGATGTGCTCGTAGGGGCTGAGTATTTTAGTCGAATACAACTGCTTAAATTTTCGGAATATCGATGAATTAAGTTGTGATTTTGTAAATTGCAATGTAGTGTTCATGCCAAAATATTACTAAGCTTATTAGCCCAAATTTCAATTATTTGACCATGGAGCATAGCTGGAGTTGGATGAATAATTGAATTTGTATCAATACCATCATGTAACAGCCGGTAAAATCCTTAAAATTTTAGCATAACGTGCCCAATTAAGCTTGAAATCTTAAAATTGCGCGAATGCTGTGTGAAGTTCCAGATCTACGATAAAGATTCCGAGTTTAAAATCAGCTAACAGCTTCACTTGACGTTCGAGCTTTTCACTTAAAATTGTACTGGGGCTTCAAACAAAAGCCTCTAAAATTGCTAAACCTTAACCTTATTCATTCTTTGCAGAGCATTCTGGCAGTTTAGATAACTTTACATGGACACTTTGGAAAGTATTAACAAGCTTCGCCATTATTGGCAGTTTGAAAGCATTTGCCAATTTTTCATGATGTTCTACCCTGCCTATGGGCTTGAAACCTTCGAGACCGATGTAACCGCACGCTCTTCCATTAATCTCAACTGCGCTTAGGATTTCGAGGCCGCTTTAGCTAACCAGGACCGTGAAGTGATTACCTTCCATATATTAAAGTTGATCAAGTTTATTGGCTTTGGGAAGTTTTTAAAGTTTGCCCCCGAAATTGCCCCAGCTAATCGTTTTTAGTAATTCTACATGGGAAACTCCAACCTTAAAGGAAATTTCCCAGGCCGATGTTGAGCTTCCGCTTCCAAAAAAGCTTCCGCGGAGCTTTTTCGATCTTACTCTATTCCAACAGGTAGGCAGTAGTTCAATTTCGTCCGTGTCGTTATTCTAATTTCTTCAAGGTGGTATGCATTCATTATCTGACCGAGTTGCAGTTTAAACAAGCGAATGAAAAACTAAGGGCTGCACTGGGAGATGAAGAAAATAGCCAGGATTGGGTTGGGGACTAATTTTGCGACTGAGCTAATTTAATATCAGCGGGTGGTTCCAATCGGTTTTGATAAGAAAGGGAATACGTACTACCTTTTTGATGGTAGCATTTTTAAGTTGATAACGTTTATGCATAATAGATAATAGACTATACATTCAAAAGCCTGAAACGGCTACCCCTAAACGAACCAAATCAAAAAAGTTAAAGGAGACTTCAGACGATCCTCGCGAGATCGAGAATGGAGACTCGCTCGATAAAACTTGGGAACCGGTACGCTAATTCAACCTTTATTTTTATTTCTTTCCCAGGTGTGCATTACCTTCCAGGATTGGGAACACTTCCCTAATAATTTTAAAAACTCCCGGAATGCCGATGAAAAAGAATTATATAATACACTGATAGAAGATGTTCTTCCTCAAGTGCTTGCGGAGCTTAAGGCCAAAGAACGCAAGCGGAAGAAACTTATCGAACTTGCTACATTAGTTCCTAAACGCTCCTCTCGGCTCGAGGAAAAAAATAGGCTCCAGAAAATGGAAGAGGCTAAACGAGAAAAAAAGAGACTTCTTGCCGAACTCGATAAGCGTACCAACTCTAAATCTAAAGTAAGTTTGAAAAGTAATGATCTAAAGGTTTAGTCTACCTACCCTGTTGCTTATTCAAGAGAACAGCGAGCCAGGCGACGAGACCTCAAAGGCAAGGGGGATTTGGACAGACTATACGAGCTTGAGAAATCTCAAATATTAAATTCTTTGGAGCTGAAGTCAGCCAACATTGACTCCGAAGGTGAAGGGTGGAACTTCTCGTGCATCTGTGGAAAGGAAGGAAGAAACTTTGATGACGGAACCCCTCAAGTCTCCTGTGAAAAGTGTGGAGTTTGGCAGCATATTGAGTGTGTAAAGTATAGAACACCTGATGGCCGCGCTTTTAAGGATTTTGACCATATCGCCTATTTTTGTGATGAGTGCATAGTAAGCCCTAAACTTGAAGTTGGGTTAGGAGATCTTGCGAAAAGCACATGCCAGTCTGGGGATAGCAAAGCTCATTCTTCTGTTGATATTAGAGTGGACCAATTTGCCTCTCAAGATGAACATAGTGACCATTCTACTTCAAAGGAAAGCGTTTGCTCTAGCGTGAAGGATAGTACAGGCAACGCCACCTCTTCAAACGCAGCACCCGCTTCCTCAGAACCGGTTCCTACTCGTAACGGTGTCGAATCGGTTAATTCTAGACATCAAGGTATTTTATTAAGGAGCTATTTCTTTTTTACACTTTGAATGCCTGACACTCAACTTTTTACAATTTAATTAGCTACAGATCAAATTTTGAACATTTCTCGGTGATTTCGAGTAGAATGGTACTAATTGTAGTATTTCTCGATAGAACTTGCCCCAGCTGACCCCAGTGCTTCCAACGACGTTTCCTCTACATCTGATCCCTCCGCTCCTATTGCTAATAGCAAACGTACCCTATGTATGACTGAACCAAGCTGGGTCGAATCTTCCCCTGCAAAGAAAGTGTACCGTCTTACCCAGTAGTTTACTCAATTTTTTTACTAATAGATGGATTTGTATTTTAATACACCTACTTGTTCACTTGGGTTTTAAATGGCAGTTTTACCATCTTTATAGGGCTATACATTTTTCTATTCTATTTTCATTGGCTTTTGAGATATATATGCAGTCAACCAGCCCATGATGATTTATAGGTTAAAATCAGCGCTAAATTGGGTTAACGAAAAATGTTTTATTAAATCTTCTCAAGGCAGTCCTTAAAGCTTATGGATTTGAGGTAATTATTTTTAATTTATCTAAGAGCCGTTAAGAATCGGCTATCTTTAGCACTTTCTCCTTTTGGGTACCCCATCTCTTTTAATCCATCTAGCCATTTTAGCTGCTTAAAACAGGTTCCCATTTTTGCTTTGAGAGCAAGGGATGCCTAAAATTTGTGGTTTGTCAATATTAGAAACAGGTTAGTTTTTGTACCCTTAGCCACAAACATGTAATATGCTCATCAAAAAGGCTTTTAATTTATCCATTTTATATATGGACCCGTATATGTTCAATAAGTATGATTGTGAAGGAGGTCTACATCATGGGGCTAATACAGGTTTCAAGTGCCTTGCATTTCTTCTGTTATAGATGATATCCTTTATAGCTCATATTTGACTGAAACTAATATTATAACCCTCCCCTCTCACCGCTTGTCAGATACCAGGTTATAAGGCATAATAAGGTAATATTAAGCAGATGAGCCATTTGGGAGAATCATTGAATAAGCCTATTTGAGGGTTTAGAGAAACCTCATCGATTTACTTTACAAATAAATTGATTAGTAGCAATGCATTTAGTCAGTACTAGAAAAACCTATCAGATTTGATTCAAGGCTTCAAACCCCAAGTGAGAATATCAATTAGCCAAAGTAACGGAATCAGTGTTGTAATTGGTGCCGAAGCATCAATCTACAACTGCACAGGTCAAAAACTTTTTATAATAACAAACAGGGAACTGTATAGATAGTGACCCTCAAATAAGGTGGTAAAGTAATTTATCATCATGATTTTTAGTTTTAGCTTTTTACAAGCTAAGTGAAGGAAAGATCCCCTTCAATTTGCCACCCTCATCATAATAAATTATATTTTAGCGTACTAAGCGGTGCATAGTTATTCTGGAAAATGGTAGAAACTAATAGCTTGGAACTTTGGGGACAAAAACCCTGAGCAATTGTTTCTACGCCAGCCAGGAGTGAGAGAGAATGTAATAATAAAAATGGGATTTGAATTTATGATGCTGTAATATCTCATAAATTGATAAATGATTTGGGAGATATTGCTGGTGGGGTGAGAAGGAAGCAAACCTCAGTATTCTCGGCGTGGCCCAGGGCAAAATAATAGTAATCTAATCCTATCAATTACTAACTACCTAAAAAGTGGGCATTAAAGTAAGGTGATCTACAATAACCTAATCCAGTAAATTAACATTGGCATTGAGGTAATCTATCTTAAATTAATTCAACAGATGGACATCAGCATCAATGCCCAAGGAATTAAACCCATCATCAAAAATAAAGATAAAACAAAAGATAATATAAAATGAATGGTTGGTCAGACCAAATTGCAACAATTTCCCCAAGTTTACCAAACATTCGATCACAAAATGTTTGGGGTAGATAATAGCTAAGATGAAGAGGCCACTAGGCCAGGCAACACATAAACAAAAGCAAATATTTAATACTCTTTATGCGCACTGGGTAATCCTAGGTGTTATCTAAAGACACCTTGATTTCTAACTGGTAAGAATAAATAGCACCAGCGGAGGCAATGGGATCCATCTTGGATCGGTGCATTGGTAAAAGAATTTACTGTACCATTTTAGGAATTTATAACGTGATATTTACCCCAACGAGGGCTTGGCAGCCCAATTCAATAGTACACTTTCAGCCAGCGTGGAGGGAAATTCTGTTGGACTTTGGAATATATTGAGGTAAATTTAAGGTGCGTTGGCAACCTTTATGATAACCAATGGGAATAGTGCCTTTACTAGACTCAACTTTCACAATTAAGGGAGATGGAGATGTGGACTCAAGCTGGGAGGTAGATTCAACCTTCAGCGGTTCTGGAAGCCATGGGGGCACAGTATATACATGGTTTTGGGTTTATGTTGAAAGCAAAGTCATGTCCTTCAAAGGCTACATGATTATTTGTTGTAGGTACCACCAGCGCAATACCTTGATACTTTTCCCTAAAACAATCTTTCAGCAAAAATGTGTCATTGAGGCAATCTCTGTTCATTCAAACAGGGAGTATCTCAGTATAAAACCAGTCATTCTCTTGGAAGAAAAGGTATTGTCACCAAGACAAATCTCTTCAAATTGTGCAGTCAATCTCTCAATAAACTAGGCAAAATATATGACAAAAGATTTACTAGATCAAGCATAACTTTAAAGAATTAAATGGTACTTTGAATAGGACCAGAATATAATCAAGAATAAAATAAAATAAGGGAAAGGGATATTCCAGATGGAAAGAGATAGGTATATACCACATGTGAAGGTAGAAATAGATTTGGGAATTTAGGAGGTAAATGCGTAGTAAGGTTCAGGGTTGGAGTAGTTCAGGCTTCCACTTTAAGAGCTGAACTTAGATAACAGTAACACAGTTAAGTGGTTTCCATTATATGACATTTGAAAGCCAACAGATAGAAAGGTAAAATAGGTGACACAAGTATAATATGTGGCATGAGGTGGTAATGAGGTGTATAGAGAACTTAAACACTGTATACATCCTCAGGCCTGATATCAGAATGAATAGTACCTGGCTTGGGTATTCTTCCTTATCTTATTGGCAATTGGAGCATAACAGGGTGAATTTCCCAAATTTGGTTCAGTGAAAATTTGGCATTATTATTTATTTAACTGAGGCAAGCTGACCAGGGGATGGACAATACCAAAATTGAATCTCCAAAATTAAACTAACTAAAAATAAACATGAATTGACTGCCCTTTTTGGGCAGTGAGACAAAAAGAAATGAGAAAATTACCTACCAGGTGGCATAGCAGTGAGCTGCTTATCCCACCATGGTGGAGGGGGAGGGGGATTTGGTGGGTCATCATTAGGCTCAGCATTGTAGAGGCAGATCGTTGCTGAGATTAAGGGTATTGGAGCATCTGTGGGATGAGGGTTAAGGTGGAGTAGATAGTTGTTGAGATCGACTATTTGGGCCTGGATTAAAGCCTTTGAGTTCAGCAACATGGTTTTGGCCTGGATGCAGGCATCAGGAGATTGTTTTAATTTTGCAGTTTGTTCTTGTGGTGCGTGTGGATGGGGAAAAATCTGCCAGTTCAGCAACATGCTTGATGGCAGTGGTGGCAGTTTTGTAGAGGAGTTGAATTTCCTCTTTTGTGGTAGGAGGAAAATTGGAGGGGAACAAGGGTGTGCAGCCCATTTTTAAATTCTGCGACCAATTTTGCACACAGTATGCAATAATGGTGGCTATTGGGTGCAGCCACCATGACTATGGCAAGGTTGTTATCACTTTGGAAAAAGGTTCTGGGTTTGAGGACATATTGGTTGGTTGGGGCTATGGTAAAAAAGTCTAAATTCAGGTAAGGTGTTAAATCAATTGGATAGCTTGGTAAAGAAAAAATTCACCAGATTTGGTTACATCAAAAATAATTTCTAGGGATTTTGATTGATTTAGGAAGATATGTGGGCAAGTGATTTTATTTTGTAGGTTTTGGGGTGGGTGATTTTCTGGATTGAACAGTGGTCCAAGACTGCATCTGATTGGTTGGCATGGGTGTGCATTGGCCAACTTAGGTTTATGGTGCTAATTTTACTTCTGATTCAAGTGCATGGCCTGTGGGGGTGGGGGTGTAACGGATCAGGAGGCACCTGATCTGTGCATTGGCTCAGATTGGGTGGAAGTTGATCCAAATGTGGCCCTGATTCAATGGGCATCAAATTTAGTAAGTTTGGAGCCAGGTGAAATCGCCATCCCAAATCCAAATCACCTCCGCAAAATGATGATGGGCTTACATGGGGCATGGATGGTGATCTGGTGGGATGGCAATTCTTTGCTAATGATGTGGTGGTCAGGGTTCAGAGGAGTTTAACAAAGTGGAAAGCTTATTCAATGTTTGAACATATTATTTAAGGGAAGACGCTGCAGCCCTGAAGGGCAGTTGTGTCTTCTATGGGGAATTTATGAATAAAGGATTTTGCTGATCTCAAAATTTATTAAATTTTTCAAGAAAATAATTTGGATTGGATCCAGGTCATGAGCTCCGCCAGTGAGCTCAGTATGGCATTGGCGTTGTTCTCGCCCTTTCCTGGTCCCAGACCCTGCTACTAATGTGCAGTGTAATGGGAACAGTGGTCCAAGAATATGTGGCAACGACAAGACATGGTGGAAAGATTTGAGGATGGGCCTCTGCCAGCCTGTACCTATTATGGTCAGTAACTTGGCTCTTACTGCCCAATTTGTTCATTGCATATTGGCGCAAACCCGCCCGTTACATTAGACACAACTCTAATACTTTCTTGTCAGTTTTGTGGGGCCCCCAAGAGGAGGAGGTGGTCCCAGGCGGGGAGGAATGGTACTGCCATGTGTTAATGGTAGTGATGGTGAGCTTCTCGCTTATGTTTGTGATAAGAGAAGTGATCCAAGTGTGTGGCTCGAGGCCTTCAAGGAGGGAGGAATTCCAAAGGGGACCTGTATCCCCAAAAGGACGAGCAGCTTTGCCTATGGAGGCCTTAGAGAAGATTCACCAAGTGGTGTTGCAGATTTATTTACAGGCGCAGTTGGCTCAAGCAATGGGTGGAGAGACCCCTTTCTCATTGCAGATCGTGCAGATCATGGATGCACTACCTCCAGAACTTTCCAGGTGGGTGCAAGAGTTGGTTGAGGAGCAAGGACGCCTGCCAGGATCCATGGATGAGTGTGTGGACTGGATTGACCAGGCAGCTTGTCCGGATGAGGCGCAGGATGAGGCATGGTCAGCTCTGTTGACCGTAGGACAGGGCTGAGGTTCAGTGGAGGAATATGGGCAGATTTTCCAGCCATTGGCAAAAGCAGTGAGAGTCTCAGATTCGCAATTATTGTGGATGTTCAGACAGGAGCTGCAGGTGGGCATGTTTGTCACCATGGCGGCTGCTAAAGTTCAAGGTTCATTGGCAGAGGAGATTGCTTTGGAAATGCAGGTGGAAAAGCAATTGGTTTTGGCATGGAACTGGAGAGAGGATTTGATGTCCCCGGGAAGGGTCCAGTCGCCTGTCATTGCTAACAGAGGATGAGGAGGCTGGCGGGGTTCTCCACAGAATTTTGGGAATATCCATGGGGGATCCCATCAGAGTAGCAGTGAGGAGTTGGGAAGAGCAGGTCCGGGACCCAGGCAGAGTTAAAGTCCTTGACCTACTTTGCCTGCAAATTTGCAATCCAAAAATGCTTCTAACATTAAATTTTCTTAACTTTATCCCAGGTTATTTATTCTGATTGAGCTATACTCGCATGGCCAGACTGAGAAGGTGTTGGCCCTGGTGGATACAGGGGCATAGGAGGATAATGTGGAGTTTGCCTTAGCAGAACGTTTGCAGTTGGAAATGAGAAGGGGGCTGGAGGTGGTGTTTGCCAACGTATTGAGAAGAGCCCCTGTAAAAATTTTACTCTTAGGAGTTGATTATTGGAGGTCAACCCTAGTAATCTTTCTACTGCACAGGTTCAGTTTCCTCGTGCACCTCACATTGTAAGAATATATATATTCTGATAATAGTATGATGACTATTATCCATAGTTGAGTTAGAATTATCTTCAGGCACAACGCTTCAGATGGTATTTCTGATAATACTGAATATTGCACTCTTAGGGATTCGTTCCCTATAATCCTGTCCACTCGATCTTTGTTAAGATTCTCTGATGACAGTCTCCTTTGGCCCAACACACAGTCAGCAGCAATCCCTTAGCTGTGGTTCCCTTCATCTCTAAATCCCCGCTTGGATCTCTACTCTCTCTGAGAGTCTACCAATTATTGCCTTCTGCAATAATATCCTTGAGATAGAACTTCACACTGGATGCTGATAGTCTAACTATAACCAAATCTACAATAAAAGTAATAATGTTCTTTATAAATTCTTATCTGACTGTAAATGTGTGTCAATCTGTGTGTTTTATTATAGTGAATTCTAGGGAATTTATAGGGATTTGGCTGTCTAACCCTTGGTTGACACCTCTTCAATGAAATGGCAGCCGTTGCCATTGAATCACCCTTCCTCATCTTGACAGTGATGGTCTTCCCCATCCTGACTAGGATTCTGATGTTAGACATCCTTGAGACCTCAAATGGAAAGAGTCAGAAACGTATCCTTAACATTTTCCTCTCGATCCAAGCAAATCATCCATAATTGGCTAGCAACCTGCTTAGATAATGGGACTTTTTACCCATTATGGCAGGTCAATTCACTAACCAATCAATTCACTAGTTGCAGGTGGCATCACTCGCCTCACAACTCATTAAACATTACTAATCAGTTGGTGATGAAACATGACTGATCCCAATTGGTACACCTGATAGTTAATTACTATCAGATGCCCTTATTTTGTTGGCCGCTCTGCCCAATGAGATATTAGGTATTTATCTGGATCAATCCCCGATGTATACGACCAAACAAATATCCTAAAATCCCCCAAATGTAGTTCCTCTAAGATTTGGGTCAACCGATTTTCAATTCATTTCGCCTTGGGGAATTTTTCCCCTAGCAATACCAGGTAATCTAGCAGGTTGGGAATATGGGCAAAAATCTCAACAGCCCCATCATGGGTTCTGGAGCCCCTAATTGTCATTCAGCAGAACCCTTTTTGGTTGAAAGATGGTTTCTGTGCAATTTGGAATCTGGCTCACCCCATGGTGCTGGGGATGTGATGGTGGCATTGCTTCCAGCCACGGATTGATGTGTTGCATAAAACACTTACCTTATCGCCCCAGGTTGGTACTCAGATGACGTGGAAGATGGAGGTTGGGGGCGACGTCCTGAGTGGATGCAGGAGCTTAGGGGGAATGCAGGAGGTAGAGCTCTTCTCAAATTTTTTGACTTTGTGGATGTGTTTGGCCCCATTGGAAGTTCACCTTTTTCCCCTACGGGTTCATTTGCATTCTCATTTTGGTTCAAGGAGGGTTCAGACCTCCCCAAGGGATGTCTGGTCTACCCTCTAAATGAACGGGCAATGGAAGCTTTGGAAAGCCATGTGGAGTCCATGCTAGACAAGGGTTTGATCAAGCCAACCAGGTCTCTGGTGGTGTCTCCTGTGTTTTTAGTACCAAAGGCAAGTGGCGACTTATGCCATGTGTGGATTTCCAACGTCTAAACGCGGTCACAGAGCTGGATCCGTATCTGATGCCACTTTTGGAGAATATTCTTCTGATGGTTAATGGATGCATGATGTTTACAAAGCTCGACCTGGCAGATGCATTTAATAAGATTCTGGTGAGGCTGGAGCATCAGCAATATATGGCGTTCAAGTGCCACCTAGGGGTATACCAATACCATGTGATGCCATTCAGGATGAGGAACGCTCCAGCAGTGTTCCAACGGATGATTGACCATGTCCTTGGGGGGATGATCGGATGTTGCTGTGCCACTTATATGGATGATATCCCCATGTTCTCGCGGTCCCAGGAAGAACATGTTTGGGATGTTCGGGAAGCTTTGGGGGTGATAGGCCAAATGGGTTTGAAGTTTTAGCCCTCCAAGTGCGAGTTCAACCGGAGTTTGGTGACATTTATCAGCAACGTGGTATTCCAGAATGGATTAGGGGTTTGTTCGGATAAGCTCCAAGCAGTTTGAGCATGGAAAGCTCCCATGGATCAGATGGGGGTGCAAAGTTTTCTGGGTACCTTGAACTTCCTTTGTCAGTTTGTGAAGAATCTTTCCCAAATGGCCTTACCGCTCACACATTTGACCCAGGACGTTCTGTTCATATGGGGAATTGAGGAAGGGCGGGCGTTTGGGTTACTAAAGGGTAAGTTACTTACTGCCCCGGTGCTGGCCCATCCGGATCTGAGGAAACCTTTTGTGGTTGAGACAGATGCCTCAAATTATGCTGTGGGGCAGTATTGCTTTAGGAGGGGGATGATGGGTTGGAGCATCCCATGTGCTACTACAGCTGTAAGCTGCTCCTCACAGAAACAAACTACCCAATATTTGATAAAGAACTTGTGGCAGTGATGGTAGCCTTGCATGAATGGCAATATCACCTCCTCTATGCCTGACATCCTTTTGTGATTTGAACGGACCACAAAGCCTTAGAGTACTATCGCCAACCCCAAAAGATGAACCAGTGACAAGCCAGATGGCATGTGGAGCTGGTCCACTATGATTTCTGGGTGGAGTACCAGCCTGGAGCTTCTAATGTACTGGCAGATTGGTTGAGCCAAGATGGAGCTTTTGAGTATGAGAAGGGGGAATTGGAGGAGTTCAACACTGTGATGATGCTCCATTTGGATCAGTTCGCGATGGTCAAAGATGGGGGGTGTGAGTTGGGGGAGGAAGTTCGCCAGAAGCAGAGGAGTGCGGAGTTTGCACAAAGGCTGAAATCCGAGATGATGGAGGGTCAGCCACACTGGTACCACACGGATTTCATGAAGAGGGTTGGGGTGCTATAACACAAGTCACATGTATGGGTACCCAAACTATCATTATGGTGGAAGGTAATCTGGGCTTCCCATGACCATCCGTTGGTGGGTCACCCGGGGGTGGGGAAGACAATGGAGTTGGTACAGCGGGAGTATTCATGGCTGGGCCTTCATAATGATGTCCAGAAGTACATGTGGGAGTGTCTGGTATGCGCAAAGTCAAAGCCATCAAGAAAACTGCCATCGGGTAAGTTGAATCCATTGCCAATACTGCAGACCCCTTGGAGTTCGATCAGAGTCAATTTCATAGTAGGACTTCTGAAGGTGCAGGGGAAGGACGCAAATTTGGTGGTCATGGATAGAATTACCAAATACGCTGAATTCTTCCCATGCACTGGAAGTTTTTCAGCGAAGGATGCAGCAAGGGTTTTCATTGATGAGGTGTTTTTCTGTTATGGCTTACCTGAGGAAATTATTTCAGATTGTGGCCCACAATTCATCTCAAAATTCTGGTCGAGTCTATTGGAAGTTTGGAAATCAGACCAAGTTGGTCCTTGGTGTACCATCTTCAATCTGATGGTCAAACGGAGAGGGTGAACCAGATACTTGAACAGTATCTGCGGTGTTACATGTCTGATTGACAGGATGACTGGGTATCATGGGTCCAGATGGCCCAGTTTGCATACTTAACCACTCTCAATCCTCATTGGGAATGTCGCCATTTTTTGCAAATCATGGACTCAACCCAAAGTTGAATGGGGGATCTACGGGTGGCGTATGTCAGGGGGCGGGTGAAATGATTTGTACCATGTCAGAAATCAGGAAGATGCTATGGGGGAACTTGAGCAGGTGATAGCTCAGCAGAAGTGGCAGGCTAATCAGTGAAGGGCGCCAGATCCATTGTTTGAGACTGAGGACTGGGTTCTGGTATCAGCCAAGAACTATGCCATCCCTGTAAAGAGTCATAAGCTGGGTCCAAAATTTCTGGGCCTGTAACGGATCATCAGAGCTATTAATTAGGTCACCTTTGAGTTGAGTTTACCAGCAGGTTTCAGAGCCCACCCAGTGATTCACGCTTTCCAGCTGCAGGCTTTTGGGGGTGAGGGGCCCAAGCGCCCTGGTCCGCTGAATCCTAGAGAAGGGGAGATCCCAGAATATGAGGTAGAACAGATACTGGATGCCAAGTGAGTGAGAGGCTGACAGCAGTTGTTGGTGAAGTGGAAGGGCTATCCGGCAGAGGAATTGATGTGGCAGATGATGGAGGACTGTGCGCGGTGCCCAGAGAAGGTCCAGGAATTCTGGTCTTCACAGGGGGGCGATGTAACAGATTGGGAGGCACCTGATCCATAAATTCGACTCAGATTGAGTAGTCAATCCAAATGTGGCCCTGGTTCAACGTGCATCAAATTTAGTAAGTTTGGAGCCAGGAGAAATCGCCATCCTGACTCTGAATCACCTCCACAAAATGATGATGGGCTTATGTGGGGCATGGATGGTGATCTGGTGGGATGGCGATTCTTTGCTAATGATGTGGTGGTTGGGGTTTGGAGGAGTTTAACAAAATCAAAAGCTTATTTGATATTTGCAACATATTATTTAAGGGAAGATGCTGCAGCCCTAAAGGGCAGCTGTGTCTTCAATGAGGAATTTACAAATAAAGGATTTTGCTGAGCTCAAAATTTATAAAATTTAATTTTAGAAAATAAGTTGGATCAGATTCAGGTCATGAGCTCTGCCAGTGAGCTCAGTGTGTCATTGGCGTTGTTCTTGGCCCTTTCCTGGTCTCAGATCCTGCTACTAATGTGCAGTGTAATGGGAACAGTGGTCCAAGAATATGTGGCAACGACGAGACATGGTGGATGGGTTTGGGGATGGGCCTCTGCCAGCATGTACCTAGTATGGGCAGTAACTTGGCTCTTACTGCTGAATTTGTATGTTGCGTATTAACGCGAACCCACCCATTACAGGGGGCAACCAAAATCCCCACTTGAACGCTGTTGGTGTGGCCTCATGGGTGGTGTTGTCCATGTTTGCTGGGTGTGAATTATATTGACATGCCTTTTTGGTGTGGTCCAATTCATAGCAGAGGGGGCAAATTGTGCGACCAATGTTGGTGCAGGCCCAAAAGAGTTGGTCAGGTGTGGATGGGATATAGGCATGGGGTGGGATGTGCTGGGCTATGTTCAGCTGGTGGGGGTAATAGTGGCCATTGCCCAAGGTGCCACAAGGCGTTCAGCACCACTTGGGACAACGAATTGGCGGATAGGATTTTTGCCATAAGTGGATAACCCCAACATCAGCTCCTTCATAAAGTGTTTGTGGGAGAAAGGTGTGAGGGGAGGTTCACAAAGGTTACCACAAGTGTGGTATCATCTGGGAGGCATGTTTGGGTGGTGGTAATGGGGGTATTTTTATAAATTGGTTGCATATCTGCTTCTGCGGCTGTATCCTCTTCAGTGGGGAATCCAATATTGAAATAACCCTTGTATGGGCAAAAATTGATGAACCCTGCTGTGTGCAAAGTTGGCCATTGTCAGCCCAATTATTGCTTTGTCAGCGTACGGGAAGAGATGTTCATACTCAATGTGGAGGCAAAAGTTAGTACTGGATTGGGGTAGGGATAGGGGATGGGGGCAGGTTGGGTGGTCTCAGGCAAGGTGAATGTTAAGTCCTTTGGGGGACATAGCAGCTGGATGTATTTGGTGGACTGGATGAGCCAATTCACATGCTTTTGCCTGCTGGGCGGTAAATGCTAGTGGGTGGAGCACCGCTACCCCATACTGGGGCAGCTGGTGGTGGATCCAAGGACTTAAATTTGAAGATTAGTGCAGTTGGGTGGTGGAAAATCTATTTTTTTTCTAAAATCACTCGAAATTTGTTGTCAAGCAAAAAAAAGTAAAATTTGGCATTATTATACGTTCATTTCTATGTGAATTAAGGTTAATTTTTTCAGGCCTTAATACCAATAAAACAGTGATTATTGATCTGATAATAAATATAGTTTGATATCTTTTAAATAATAATTGTATCCAAGCCCAAGGTCAAGGCTTCAAACCTACTAGGGAGAAGCCTGACACATTTTTACTTAGTATATGGTACAGACCTGATGAAAAGTCCAAGCCTCATCTGGTGTCAGCAAAAACATTGGTTGTGCAACAGGACAATTGGTAGCTTCGCCACCAGGCTATGTTCATCTAGAGATTCCTTAGTATAACACAATAAAACTTTGTTGTCCCTCTATAACCAAAGTATTATTCTCAAAGTTGGATTTAAGCCCATATTTTCTCATTAAAGAGGTACCAATAAGTAACTTGAAATTTCATGAGGTAAAATTATGAGTGGAGCAGACAACACTCTAGTACTAAACCCCAGCGGCAAGGAGCTATAGGCTTTTAGTGAGGTAATGGTAGTAGGTCCCACGGTGCAAAATTTTGCAATGAGTGTAGGGCTTTCATTTTTAAGCTCAATGGTGGTATGCCTAAGAAGCCCTACAGTCAATACTTAAAGTTGTCTAAGACTTACAACAAGTATATTATTTATTTTTAAAGGGTGCCAAGTCACCGTTTATGTCCTGTCAGCAAGAGTATCTGTCCTATAGTAAGTAATGCTAAATGGACTTATTGAATTCAAGTACCAAATTGAGACATAGAATTATAGCTTAACTTTATTGTAGTATAGAATAAGGGCTTTTATATTTCACTTAACAATATAAACCTAAAAGGAAAAGAATTAGTAATAATTTTAGAAAGGGAAATCTGGATATGAGGCTCTTGGTTAGGCGTTGCATTATGGATGATAATGCTTTTGTAGCATAATTTAAATAGGGCAAAATTGTATTATGAATGTCTTGAGTCAAATGAGGCTTAGTACCACTAAGGTCAATTGTAGGGAGATGATTGATCCTTACCATTTTACAGGCTCATCCTAATATAATGACACATGTACCATCTTGAGTAATTGGTTGTGCGACATTCTGATATTCTTTCATTTTAATAGATAGGATTTCATCTTGAGGTATCTTAGGATTAAATTGATCTGACGGAAATTTCCTAGTAACTGTTTGAGCCTTACCAACTATTGATTTTTCTATATGATTAGCTGTTGTAACCTTGTTAACCACTTCTTGGATCTAGGAGTAAATTCTGTTATGGGAGTCAAATGTTCAATATTCTTCCCATAATGTCTAATATCCTGATTCTAACATCACCCCAGTGGAAATTGGTGCAAATGCGTCAGATCTCAACTGCACATGTTATACTCGCCAAACAACAAGGCACTGGTTGACCATAGTAGATTTAACCAAAAACTAGTTAAAATCATATTATAAATTAATGGGGTCGTTTAAATTAAAGGAATAAAGATCACTGTAGTATTAGGTACTGCCAGTGGCTCTGGGGCTTACTCAACTTTTCTTCCTACTAGACCTCTCCTCTTCTACATAAAAAAATTCCCCTTCAATTGTCATTCCTCATTAGATATGTTGGCTCTACCAGATTTCTCATTAACGCTTTTCTTTTATAATAAGAGTTAACCAAAATAGCTATAAAAAAAATTACATCTGAATCAGGCCACAAAGGAAAAAGTAAGGCTTAGAGTTTTTTTCTAGAAAAGAGAGTTTCTGCCTGACATAGTCGGTTTACTGGCAAACATCCTCAAAAATATAATGCCTCTTTACAGTTGGTTTACACCAGCATGGGGAGGTGAATAGAATAGCTTCGACACAAGAATAAGAGTTGATAGAGTATCATGGCCACAGCGTCAGAAGTCAATAGAGTTAGGGAGTGAGGATTGTGCCATCAATGATGTAAGGAAATTACTGAATAATAAGTTAATACTTTATGCGACTACTTATAATACAGAGGCATTAGGGCATAATAACAACTAGTTTGATCAAATATGCTATCTACTTAATAGTTAAATTATGAAATTAAGTATTTTATAATAATAACATAGCTGGATGGTTGGGCAAACAATTTATAACAACCTTTCAAGAGTATTGGTAGGAAAGTACCAATGCAAGAATCAACTATGTACTCAGTTTATAGTTACTCCAGTTTTTTAAAGACTTGATTGAGTATTTGTCTCCATGTTTGTAGGCTATAGCATATGGCCCATCCCAGATTGAGTCTAAATTTCCTCCGTGGGGGGCTATACAAATGTGATGTAAATGACTTTATCTCAAATTTAAAAGGTGGGTAAAGGTTAGCGAGTTGCATTTTCAACTTGACCCTCTCTTGTAACTGTTTTGGCTAAATTTTTCATCGCCTCTTATTGTAATTGTATGAATTTCTATGCAAATCCTTTTGCGCTTTCTTAGGCTATTTGGCAATTTAACTGGTATCTTCATGAGCTAATAGGGATGAAATTCCAGGTTTTCTTCCATATAAGGCCCCAAAGGGTGACGCCCTGATGATTTGATGGAAACTTATCCTACATGCCATCAACGCTCTTGGAAGAATTGGTCCCAGTGTAATGGATCAGTAGTGGCCATATTGCATATGTTTAAACTAACATTTCAATTGCTCATTCTAAATTCCCATTAGCTGATGAGTTGTAGGGCGCTAAATTAATTGAAAAAGTCTTATGATTGTAGCTTAAATCCTCACGACTCTTATAGTAAACGTTTTTCTCATTGTCGCATAGCAGTACCTGTGGTCAGACATGCGTAGTAAATATTTTGTTATAAAAAGTTAGTGGTAGTCTTGGTGATATGTGCGGTAATAGTGATTGCTTTGACCTACTATATTAAGTGATCAATTCTTACAAGGATGTATTGATTTCATCATGTGGAGTCAGGTAGTGGACCTATGACATCTAAACTGATGGTATATAACGGTTGCTGTGGGGTCATGGGCTGATAATTGTGTTTGGCAAATACAGCGTCTGATTATAAAAGTCATACAATTGTCAAAGTCTTACACTACAGAGTCCAGTATTCATTACAAGTAGTAGAAATCCTTAACTTATTTGTAGTTTCCCTGGCTCCTCAATGCCCAAAGGTATTGCAAGCCTCCAATATAACTGGTATTCTTTTATCAAAGGTAGCAAATAAGGTAGCCAGTCATTTTCAATGTTCTTATATATTAATCCATCAAGAACTTTCAAATTTCGAGAATGTCATTATAGCATTTTTTGAATTGGTTTCTCTTCATCCTCCTAAGGGTCTGGTTTCATGATTAGGCCATTTAACTTTCAGCTTCATTATTGTCTAGATTTAGTAGGGGAAGTTGAGTCAGTCTATATACACACATGAGCTTCATTACAGCTTTATGGACAATATTAATGTCATAGTGCTTTAGCTTGAGAGCCCAATGCGTCTTTTTTATAATTAACCAGATGGTTTCCTCCCGCTTTGCCTAACACTAGGATTCAGTAATTTCAGTATTGTTAATCAAGCGATTGCACCAAAATCTGCTGGATCTGATTGCCTTAAAAAGCAGTTCAGATATAATTGATATAGTTCAATTACTGGTGAATAGAATCCAAGGATAAGCGACAGTAGGTTATATTATTAATTCTCTGATAGTTGTCAGTGGATTGAATGCCAAAGGTTTATAATGAATAATGCGGTAATACAGTTAAAATTCTACCAAGGTTCCACTGAACAAATAGTGAATGAGTTTAACTGCTTGGTAGAAGTTAAGGGAGCGACTGCAGCGAGATAGAGATAACTGTAGTAATAGAGAATGGAAAAGATCGCTTTTAGTTGGTAATCTGTAGTGGACTCTGTAGCGCAAAGTTAATAGCTGGTGTATGTAAGACTGAGGGAGAGCCCCTCCGCTTGGACCTGTTGATGTTCCTGTTTCCATCAAAAAAGTCTGAGAAGGCCAGCTGTACCTCTCATCTCCCAAGGCAACCTTGCTCATGTGGTGGACAAGCGATGGTTAAAAGCTTACCCTTTAAGGACCACGCCACCTGTCCCAGTATTGACTTCAGCAAATGAATACTGCAAATCAAGGGAATTTGTGCTGAGCTTTTCAGAGAGTCAACATCCATATGGGGTAAAAGGTTTGAATGAAGTCAATGCCAACAAGCCTTCAGCAACACAGACCAAGAGACACAAATTATTATCAAAAAAACCTGATATGCGCATACTTTCAGAAAAAAGTATTAGTGTTGAATCTTCAGCAAAGCTCACAATAGCTGGGCTATTGGAAACGTTGCTTCCAGTTTGAAACCTTCCCCCAAATTATCAGAATCTTTGTCTGACATATCTCACTTGGTAGAATGGATGCCAGAGCAACTTGGTGTTGACGGGTTGTGTGCTCCAAACCTGTTCCTAACCTCTTGGGACCACCCCTACGTGGGGGTCTTGGGAGAATCCCGCTGCCCATTGGGATAAGATGATGTTACTCTAGTCCTCGGAAATTCATAAAATCCACAATTTTGGTGTCTTTGAATGAACCAACGACAACTTGGTCCGCCGCTGAGACCTTTGTAGTCAGTTTCAAATAACTTTGTTTACCCCCTCACTTGATGTTCGCCCAGGTCAGGTCAAATCTTGAGGGCCCTAAACCCATGCTTTCCTAAGCAATATCCCAAATTAAATTATCTATTTAAGCAGTCATACCACTGAGGAGATTAAAAATTGATTTTCTTATCTTAAAATTCATTATAAATATTCCAGTGCTCTAATTAATTTGGCTAAAGTTCAAAGGTTTCTTTGCCAAAACCCTGCAACATCTCCAATGTGGCCTCACAGGACTCATATTGACTGGGAGATCCCAGTCATGTTAGTAATTCTGGTCCCTACCGCAGTCAAAAAGCATATCATGTTAAGACTTTTGTAAAACTCTTCCCAATTGCGGAGGCCAACTGCCAGCAGTTTCTTGGTATTTTGTGGCCCAACTATCCCCACTCTAGGCGAGGATCTTCCCTCTCATCAGTTTTGTCATAATAATTCTGATATGGGAAGCATCAAACTACCCAATCCAATATTGCAACTTCCTACTCCAGGCCTATTTGGCCTTGAGCTACAACAGCCTGATTTCTCTGGGTTGCTTTTTAACTTGCAGCACGTTGGCATTCAATTTTTACCTATCTCCACGTACACTTTAACATCATTTGAGTGACAATATCCCTTGCATTATGGCTCACCTTTTGGGTGCTTCTGCATCTTGACTGCAGGCCAAGCTAAACTTTATCTGCCATCTCCATAACATAATCGACCACTCACTGTTTTCAGCCATTTCCGCCCTCCTTGTTAAGATGTGAGCAACAGTGGTCAACCTCTACCAAATGAACGTTCAGTCAGTAGTCTGCCTTCTGTTGTTCATTTGGATAATCACCAATTTTGCGAGCAGCTCCCAGATAGCTTTGGAGAAATTCCTTCATGGTAGTGTGGCTTCATTGCCTGATACTTTCCCCTCAGCTCACCCTCAAGTAGGGGATTTAGGTGTTCCTCATGAGACGTTGCAAATCAGGTCCTTGACGCCCTCATCAAGGTGCAAATGCGGTCTGCATCTTCTCTAAACAATGCCACTTTAATGACAAATGTTCAGCAGGGGGTTACCCTTTTGGATATGGTTGAAGGTGAAGCTCGTCAGTGGGTGTGAGATCTTCTGCATTCTACTATTCAGGCAGGCGACCCCACCTCACTTGTCGCAGTAGTGGTAGCAGCTTTGAAATCCCCTGTATCTCGTTCTTAACGTTTGTTCCAATTTTTCTCATGATCACTGAAGCCCCTAGAATGGTTTCTTTAGTCGCAGTCTTCTGTGAGTAAGACCTGGCTCTGGATCTCCCTTGGATATACTCCAAGCAATTTCCAAACTGCATTGGATTCATCCTCCACTCATCACGTTGTTTGGTAAATCCCCATAGAAACAGTGAATCAAATTTGCAAGGCAGCAACACCCATTAATGCAGCTCTCCACCACACTCCCCATCCTCAAAATGGGAGCTTCATTTTTGGATTTGAAACTTGGCCTAAGGTCCTGATCCTGACGTTGAATCAGTATCCATATTGGTTCCAGGGCCTAACGCCGCCCCTGCGCCCAAGTTGGTTTGCTCTGGCTCACCTGTCTGTAAGTCAACGGAACTTCAACCTGGAGAGGACAAGACCAACCCCTTGTTCGCCCCAATTTTGCTCCTTTAAAGGAACTTGATCTTCCCCCTTACTTTGTTTTAATTTCTTTGGTGTCAGCAGAAATGACCATATCTTCAAATAAACAGAATTCCTCCTACTTTTTATTACCAATGAAAATTAGTATTGGGGAACACCAGGTGTCCTTCAAGGCTTTTGTTGACACTGGAGCAGCGGGTAACTTTCATGAGTCTGAAGTTGGCCGAGCATCTTGAATTGGACTTGAACCTGTAGTGATATCGCCTCGGTGGTTTCCCAGCCATCCTATAAAGTATGGCACCCAGTACCCTTCTCAGTTCACCAGTTTAGTTTTTGCAATTGCTTCTCAGCAATGCACAACCTCGTGTTCCCATTAATTTTGGGTGTGGATTGGTGGCGGCGGCAGCATGTGAGAATTCACTTTTTATCTAATATGCTGTTGTTTTTTAATGGCAGGTGGAGGGCGAGTTTCCCTTATTGGACCCCTACTAAAGCTCAAGGCTGTGGATCAGTTACATCCCTCATTTATCCTGTAGGTCTTTGGCCAGAATTCCGCTGCCTTTATGGGATATCAAATCTTTTTTGATTCTAAAAATGCGGACCGCCTTCCACCACTTATGGAATTCAACTTATATTTTTGGACAACGAGGGAGGTGGTGAACATAAACTTCCCAATGTACTCGCATACAGTGGAGGAGAAGGTTGCCCTAAATGCATGGTTAGATGACATTCTCAAGAAGGGTTGGTTGTTCAAAGAGACATCTCCAGTTGCCTCTCCCATCGTCTTTTTTAAGAAGGCAGATGATTCCCTTCATCCCTGCGTGGATTATGCCACCTTAACAACATCAAGGTCCAAAACCCCTACCCATTGCCATTGGAACAGACAATCAGCCAAGTGATTTCCAAGTTATGCGTGTTATCAAAACTCGATCTTATTAATGCTTTTAATCAGATTTAGGGTGATGGAGGGTCAGGAATTGCTTACTTCTATATAAACAAGATGAGGCATATTCCAATTTTGAGTAATGACTTTGGGCTTAAGAACGCATTCGCAACATTTCCAAAGGATGATTGATAGTGTGCTGGGCGATCTCTGGTTCACCTGCGCAGTCACATGTATTGATGATATCCTTGTACACTCTCCCTCTCCTGAAATATGCAAAGGACTTGGAGGCGGTAGTGGCTATATTTCATAAGATGTGTCTGTTGTCAAGCCATCAAAATGTGAATTTTAAAGGTAGGAAATCATATTCTTGGGTAACGCATCTAAAAAGATGTGTACGCCATTCCACCCAGAAAACTGGACGCCATCCGAGAATGGCCAATGCCAACAACCTAAAAGAAATTGAGAAGCTTCTTGGATACTATTGTATTCCTAAAAAATTCTCTCATGAAATATCCCAGTTAGCCACCCCACTTTCATCTAAGCACAGGCAAGAACGTCCCCTTTTGCTGGACGCCTGAGTACCAGCAGGCATTCAATTTGATTAAGGAGGTGTTTTTATCTCTCCCATCCTTAAGCATATGGATCCCTCCAAACCTATATTGTAGCATGTGATGCATCTTCTGCCGTAGTAGGGGTTGTCTTGATCCAAGAACACAATGGGTTGGAACACCCAGTTGCTTATTTTTTCTTGAGTTCTCTTCTACTGAGCAATTGTGAGCCATCTACAGCAAGGAGCTGGCAGCCGTGATGTGGGCCTTGACCCACTGGAAATATCTCTTGCAGGGCGCTCAGCATGAGTTTTTGTGCAAATGGACCACTAAGCTTTTCTTTATTTCCACAAGCCAAAGAAGTTAGAACATTGGCAGGCCCAAACCAACCAGATTTTATGCAGTTCTAACTTCAAATACAAAATTTTGAAAGGAGCGTTAAATGTTTATCTTGATTTTCTAAGCCGCAACCCCACACTTTACCCAGCTGACTCAGAAGAAGAGGATCTTTTCACATTCATTCCCCCAACCCAAATCTTGGTCATCATAACTCCCGTGGTTTTGTCAGAAAACTTAGCTTCAGAAGCGCCCTTGATTTTGCAGGTCTTAGCAGCACAGACAGCATGTACAGAAGGGGTGGAACTTATGGAGCGGTTGTCCAACTCAACTATAAACTATTCTTTTTATTCTCTAGCTGAGGGGCTCATCCAATTTAGGTTATGAGTGTGGGTCACTCCCCTTCTCTAAGATGAAGTAATCTAGGCTTATCAGTATCCAACCGCAGTCAGTCACTCAGGTAATAAGAAGTGCATTGATTTATTTAAGCGTACCTATAATTGGCTGGGTTTGTCAAAGGATGTCCCAGCATAAATCATGGACTGTGTAACTTGAGCATGGGCCAAATTGGACTTTTCTGGTAGGAATGGTCTCATGCACCCCTTGAAGTAGGCAGAGGGGCCATGGACATCGTTGTCCATGAACTTTATTGTTGAAATTCCAAGCTCCAAGGGGTTTAAACTGGTTATGGTGGTCGTAGACTGCTTCACTAAATCCTCCTTGTTTATCCTAGGCTCTTCCTCCATTACTTCCAAAAAACTGCCCGCCTGTTCGTGTGTCATGTGTTTTTGATGTTTGGTCTGCTGCAGGAAATTTATCAGCAACTGCGGGACCCAATTTATGGCTCAGTTTTGGAATGTGCTCTTGGCAATTTTGAAGATTACGCCCTATTGCTCCACTACGTACCATCCACAGTTGGATGGACAAACAGAATGGGTCAATTAGATTTGGAACATTATCTTTGATGCCATGTTCAGCCGCTAAGGATACCTGGGCTGATGACCTTCCCCTCGCTCAGTTTTCATACAATAACTAAACGCATGCATATACTGGCTTTTCCACATACAAGGCAGCCTTGAGGTATAACCCTCATTTTTGGTTAGCTCGTGCCTTTGCTCAGAGGTACCAGCTGCAGCCAACCACCCTCAGCACATTTGGGCCACATAATCCCTGGTTTGGGAGCATTAAACTAAGTCTATAAGTGATTAAAAACGGTTTTCAGATCAGAAGCAGCTCCTGGATCATGAAATAAAGGTGGGTTCACACAGCATGTTTAACATGCGCCACTTGCAGATGCAGGTGCCCTTGTGCAAGTTCGTAAGTAAACCTCTGGGCCCCATTTGGTGGAAAAAGACTTAGGAAATGGCGCCTCCTGTTTGAAATTGCTTCCCCACTGAAAGTAACATCTGGTGCTCCATGTCTCTCAGCTGCCCCCATTTAAGGGGAGATTCCATCAGAAACAGAGCTCAAGTGATTGAGGGCACGGAGGAAGCTGAAGTTGTGGGCATCCTGGCTTCTCACCAACAACTCCATTCAGTACAATAACTAGTAGCGTGGAAAGTCTATCCAGACTATATGAATAGCTGGGTTGGCGCGTGGGACTGTGTCAACTGCTCAGAGCTTGTCAAAGCTTTCCATGTCACTCACCCAGATGCTCCCCGTCTTCCCCCAAAAATTGCCATGCTAATGGCGATAAAGTTGCCCAAGGCCCATAAGAATGTGGCACTCACTCAATTCCCCGTTGGTGGCACTCCCCCTTTAGGAAAAGGGAAGGGTAATGTAAGTCCAAGGGATCGCCCCTTCCACTTGGGCTGGATGGCATTCATGTTTCCATCAAAAAGGGTCCAAGAAGACCAACTGTCCCTCTCATCTCCCAGGGCGACCTCACCCATGTGGTGGACGAGTAAAGATAAAAGTTTACCCTTTAAGGACCCTGCCACAAGTCCCATTACTATCTTTAGCTGAATTGTTACTGCAAATCAAGAAAATTTGTGCCAAGCTAATGGAGAGTTGGCATCCATTGGGGTAAAAAGTTCGAATGAAGTTGATGGCAACAAGTCTTTGGCCACTCATCCTGAGAGCACCAAAACATTGGCAACAAATCCTGACAGGCTTGTACTTTTGACAAATAAAACGTCTATTATCAAATCTTCAGTAAAGCTTGTTGATGGCATTGGGCCATTAGGAAATGTTGCCACCAGTTAAAGCCCCCAGAATCATCAGTATCTTTGTCCATCATATCTCACTTGGTCTAATAGACACTGGATCAACTGGTTGCAGGTGGGTTGGGCGCCCCAAACCCTATTCAGCCTATTGGGACTGCCATTATGTGTGGTGGCCTTGGGAGGTTTTGGCTGCGTATTGGGCAGTATGCATTCACTCTAATCACTAGAACCACAGAAAGGCCCTAATTTGGGCATCTGTGACAAGCTGACAATGACTCAGCCCACTGCTGATACCTTCAAAGTTGGTTCCAAATGAGTTTATTTCCGCCCTCTCAAATTTTCACTGGGCTAAGCCAAATCTTGAGGCCCCAATCTCATGCTTTCCTAAGCTATTCCCCAATTGATCATCTATTTAAGCAGTCATAACAAATTGAGAATATACAGTTTATTTTCTTATCTTAAAATTCATTAAAAATCTTCCAGTGCTCCAATTAATTTAGCTAAAGTTCAAAATTTTCTTTGCAAAAACCCTGAAACATCTCCAATGTGGCCTCACGGGCCTCAAATTGATTGGGTGATCCCAGTCATATTAGTAATTTTAGTTCCTACCGCAGTCAATTGGGCTTATCATGTTAAGAATTTTGTGAAACCTTTCCCAATTGTGGAGGCCATCTGCCAGTAGTTTCTTGGTATTTTGTGGCCCAACTATCCTCACTCCAGGTGAGGATCTGCTCCCTCATCAATTTTGGCATACTAATTCTCCTATGGGGAGCATCAAACTACCCAATCCAATATTACAATTTCCTACGCCCAGGACCATTGGTCCTGAAGCTATAACAGCCCAGTTTCTTGCTGGGTTGCTTTTTCACTTGCACCACGTTGGCATTCAGTTGTAACCTATCTCCCCATACACTTTAACATCATTTAAGTGACAATATCCCTTGAATTCTGGCTCACCTTTTGGGTGCTTCTGCATCTTAATTTGCATGACAGTCTCAACTTTATCTGCTTTTTTTCCCAAAAGTGTAAATCCCTTAAGTTTAGCAGTAAAAAGCTGTTTTAAATAATAAAGTTGTGTTCCCAGAAGTGATCAGCTTCTATTTTTCATATTTTACTATTTTATAGTCAAGGAACGCCAGAACTACATTTTGTTCTTCCATTATAGCAGTGAATTTAACCTCTGTTTAACCATTCGCCAGATTTTATCTAATCCACCAGAAAATTTATAGTGGTTCTCACTATAGAGGGCTTCTGTCCAATTCTACATTTTTGAATACTTGTAACCATGGCAAAATTCTAATTATATTTGCTAAAACCTCGTGGGGCTTCAGCAAAAATATAGTGGCGATTTTATAAAATCTTTAGACTAGGGACCAGCCCTGTTTACTGCGAATGAGCTAGCTGACTTAGTGACTCACTGATAGAATTGCAGTTATCTGCTTGTCTGGCCCTCAAGTTGGCACAGAATTGGCGCTCCACAGATGTCAATGATGATCACCTTTGCAGTATAATGGAGCCGCTTTAAAGGGGTACCATTATTATGATGAGAACCCCATAGAAAATTTTATGAGTATTTTCTTTAACCAGCGCAATCAGGACCAATGCTATGAACTGTAAATGTCCTATAAGGATATGACTGCCACTGGCTTGACATGACATCTAAACTCCCATGGCCTGTATAATATCTTATTGCTTATGTTCAGCCATCTATTTAGCAACTCCTGTGAGCTCTGGCTCAACATAATATTGAAATTGCGGATTAAATATGGTTCAATCAAGTGAAGCAAAATGATAATTAGTTGGTGTTAGAACGCCTTAAACAAACGTTCTCAGAGATGAGGGGGCTCTTGTTTGAGTATAAATTCATGTTGCTGACGCTCATGGTCATATGGATCAACTTGTGCCCCAGTTGAATCAGTGCTACCCTGAGTCATGGACGAGTTGCTGAACCATAGATGACTCACACTCAATTGGATCAGGGACGTTACCATGGGAGGGAACACCAAAAGATTCATGCAAGAAATGATAAATGGGTGTCAGTTATCAACTCCGTGGTGGGTTATAGCAGGGACTGCATTACTATGTTGTAGCGGTGTATAACAGACAAAGCTGATTCCCTCACATATGATCTTAGCTAGTTGAGAAGTGAGTATATCAACCACCATGACGCCAAAAATTCAGGTGCTTTGTTTTTTGGTTACACTGAATATGAGCATTTGTTGGATTGCATATCTCACCTCAAGGTCTTCAACAATGCCAATTGAGGACAGCCTATGACCCTTCGTTCATGGAGTCAGTAGAATATGTGTCAAGAGAGTTCTAAAGCTTTCCAGTTCCCAGCTAGGTGATGCACGCTGTACAACCACAAATCTAGGAACTTGTCATCATGGATATAGTAAAAAGGGCACCGTGAAGGACGCCAGAGCCAAAGGAACCCTATGCATGTAAGTGTAGCGTGGTGTAAGGTAGTTGGAAACCAATATACAGGAACACTTGGGTGGGCACCACAGGGGAGCCCATATCTAAGCTGAGATCAGTGCGGGAGGGTTTGGGTGCCTTACTTTGGAGGGAACCAAGTGGGCCCAATGGTGCACTTGATCTTGAGAATATTTTAAGGAAGATAGAATAGTTAATATTGTTAAAGACCTCCTCAAGGAGGACCATGAACAGGTTCACAAAAGTAACCATAAAGTAAAAACTGTAAACAAACAGGGGATTTAATAAAGGGAAGACAACCAATGAGGAAGGATGGTATTGAAGAATCATATTTAAACCAAAACGAGAAAATTATCCATTGGTGAAAGTGGTGCTAAGCCCAGGTGCACTAATAAGCGCACACTTCCATATTACAGGGTAATATACTTCAAAATTGTTTGAGCTCAAGTATTTGATTGAAGGCAAAGCCGACCAAGCTGAAACTTTTATAAATCAAACGGGTTCTGAACTCCAGTTCACCAAGTAACCAAAATGAGCTTTCATTACTTAAATGGTAACTTGTCCGTTTTAACGCCAAAGCCATAACAAGAGACTGAGCGTTATTCACATCAATTGGGCCAACAAGGCATATTTAGCCTGTACCCATCGTAGGTCCAAGGTGTGCTTTAGGTCAGTAAGGTCCTGCAGCTTGACCTTTTGGGCCTCCTGCAACCAGCCTAGTCTTTGCTGTTGGTGCCCTCAATTAAGTCATGTAAACATGAAATTACCCTCTCCTCTTTTTTAGGCTTTACCCCTACCAGGGACAATCGCCAAGGAAAGATTTTTGTGGGCAGGGGCCAACTTTATGGCAGCGATGGCTTGCTTGGACTTATAACCTGTGGACTCCATGAAAACTCTTGGAATGCTACAATTAGATCTTGGGCATGGGTGAAGTCACGCGCTGGGACCCAACTGTTCTCTGCTGCATCAAATCCCTTCCAAGATACAAGATACTCAAGTCTTCTTCTTACCTGACAAGAGGCTACATTTTTTTTACTTCTCACTACAGCGCCCCATCCACGAGATAAGCCTTGATAGTCTCTGTTGGGTGGCCCTCAAGAAACGTAAGCTTGCTTTTATGGAAAACTGAAAAGACATAAAACGAGGAGGGGGAGATCCAACTGATATGAGGCGTGGCCCATCTTTCTTACAATGCAATTAGGCCCAATCCTAATTGGTCCCAGTTTTTTGCATGGTTGCTCGATTTGGATGTTTTTAGCATTCAGAATCACGAGATCAACTCCCTTGTACGCTGGTCCAATTCGTCTGTTACCATCAGCATTCTCCTTGTAAGTTTGCATGGCCGCATCTAAATTCGTTCTCAATCCCAGGTGTACTTTCTTAATCATTTTGGCAAAGTCTACTACCGCTTCCACCTTGGATCCACAACTGGGCTCCATGTTGAAGGCGGGATTGAAGATATAGTTGGCGAAGAAGGAGGAACAACCTATTGATGCATGTTGGGCGTTATCATAATTGAATTGGGCTATGGGGGATGGGGAACCCAATCTGAATGATCTGCAGTGGTGTAACACTGCAAGAAAAGTTCGAGACACTAGTTTACTAGTTCATTCTGCCCATCTGAGTGGGGGTGATAGGCAGTTGAACGTCAGGGGAGATCTGAAGAGTCTTAAACATCTTTTCCCAAAAAATATAGAGGTAAACTAGGGTTCACGATTGCTAATTATTACTTGAAGGACCCCTTGAAAAACAAACACTTGAATGACAAAGAGCCTAGCCATCTCAGCAGCGTTTACTGTGGTTCTGCAGGGAATAAAATGAGCAAACGTCATAAAACGGTCCACCACTACCATGATGGCATTGTAGCCATCCGATACAGGCAATTTCACAATAAAATCAACTGATAGATAAGTCCTAGGCCCATCTGCTATTGAACTGGTACCAAAAGCCCCTCTAGTGGCTGTCAATTTGGTTTCATTGGTTGCAGACCAGGCACTCCTTATAATACCTGCCCACCTATGTTTCTAACCCCTTACAATTTTAAGTGTGGCGAATTAGCTCTAGAGTCTTCGCCTTCAAAGGATGATCAACGGTGATTCTGTCATGATGGTCCTGGATGATTTTCAGGAGAAGTTGTCCAGCGGGAACCCCATAAGCGCCCCTGAAACCACACCATCTCATCCTTCACGTGATAACCCCTGGTAATATTCTCCTAATTCAATGTGCTCTTAGCAAGGACCATAGTATACTCAGCCAGCAAAGGCTGTGAAAAGAATCCTTTTCTAAACATATTATATTCCTCCGTATTCTCCTGAGGAGCAAGAGCTGACCCATAGGACAAGGGAGAGGGAAGTTGAGGCACAATCTTACCCAGCAGAATCATCAAATGGGTATTATGAACCTCTACCTCCTTAGGATCAGGAACTAGTGCAGGGTTGCGGCTCAAAGCAACCGCCAAACAATTCTCCTTGCCCTTAGTAAACTCATAGGAAAATACAAATTGGGCTAGGTTCTCATGCCAGCAGGTTTTCATGGGGTCAAGACATGAGGTGCGCAGAAGTACAGCAAGGCAAGGTGGTCTGTATGTACGCAAAAGTTTGGGATGAGCCTTTCAAGTGATGACGCTAATAAGTCAGCGCCTCCACCACTGCTAGTAATTCCTTGTCGTAAATGGCGTAATTCAACTCAGGCAGAGACATTTTCCTAGAAAAATATCCCACTGGATACTCTGTCCCATCTTCACCTACTTGTAACAAGGCAGCCGCTATGGCGAAGTTGAGGCATCAGAAGCCACAATAAAAATTTTATTGGGATCGACATGGAAAAGAACAGATATGGACAGAAGGGTGCACTTAACTGCTTGGAAATCATCCTCCAAAGCGGAGACCTCTGAAACACTTTTGCACAACTTGCCTTATACAAAGGCGCCGCTACCTCTGAAAGATTTGGCGTGAACTTATTGAGGAACGTACAGGTCCTCAAAAACTCCTCAACTCCTTGACTGAAGTTGGGGTAGGCCACTCACAAATTGATTTCTCCTTGTTTAGAGGTATCATGTAGCATTGGTCAAACATGATGTTGCCCAGGAAGGTTACCTGGGACTTAAAAGACTCACATTACTGATTTCAGCTTAAGGATGGCTGTCTTCAACCACTCCACCACTTGCTGAATGTGTACTTCATGGGACTCATTATCAGGGGAAAACACTAGAATATCATCCATGTAGGCAACCGAACATACCCCAGCAGGTCCCCCAAAGCCGCATCAATACAGCGTTGAAAGATAGCAGGGGCATTCTTAAGCCCAAAAGGCATGACCTGAAACTGAAAAAATCCCTTTTCTGGCATGAAATGCAGTTAACCACTCCTGTCTTTTCTTAATCTGGAACTGATTGAACGCATTTTGGCAATCCAGTTTGGAGAAGACTTTAGCCTTCTCCACATAGCGTGCAATCTGTGAATCCAAAGGGATGGGATTTAGATCTGGTACAGTAACATTGTTTAGGTTCCCATAATCTATGCAAGGGCATAAAATTCCATCAGCTTTCTCCAAAAGAGAATTGGGGAGCATACTGGAGAGGTACAATGATATATTGCGCCTTTAGCTAAAAACTCCTTAATCAAATATCTAAGGCCGCTTTCTCCTCATACAGTCAAAGGGTAAATTGGAGAAGATATACGCACAATACCAACAGTGAGCTTGAACTCGAAATAAAACTCAGAATAAGCAGGTCATACATTGCTGAAGCCGCATCAAACGAAGAAACAGACCCTCCAAACAAGAAGGTAAAGTTACCTCCAGTGAGGGCTTCAACAATGGAGAGAGACTGAGGGTGTGGATATTGGGCCAGTGAGTCAAATCGCCATGGAAGTTAGCCTCAGACAAAGAAATAATTAATGTAAAACCATATTATAATGTTAGGGATAGTTATTGTCTCTAAAGTTGGTCCTGACATCAAACTTTCGCTACCATTCCACTCCCAAGATAATTGGTATAAAAGTTTTTTTATTGCTTGGAAACGGTCTGACAAAAGATACTTTCCACTTCATAATCTACTAACCCTAGTTCTTTCATGGTTGGAATACCTTGAGAAGCCCCTCCCATAACCTTACCACCTGGCAAGTAACTAAGCTCAAGGTAGTCGGCTAGGTCTTGGTCAAAGAAATTCTCAGAGGCTCCAGTATCCACCAAGAAAATAGTGCTGATTTTAACTGAATGAGATAAAAGGATAGCAGTTACCAAAAAATATCCCGAATGATCTTTATTCATATCAGAAAACGCCAACACTACACCACCAAACTTTTCTTCGGGTTCTAACATGCCCCCAGGGTACATTTCTGCATCAAAGAATGGAGAGGAAAATTTGGCTTCTCTTACTACTGAAGCCACATATCCCACCATATCTTCGGCAACTGCATAAATGTTTTTATATTGGAATTGTAACTCCTTCTCTACCTCCTGGGTTCCGCGGTTTAATGTGGAGGTCAAGCGTGGGTTCTCCGGGGTAATTTGATACACAGAAATGGGGTCCATAATAAGCCATAAGAGAATAAATATGGTTCAGTTGTATATATGGCAACACCATTATTAAATGCGTCTTTAGTCATATAATGACCCTATTCCAATTTTGGCAACAGGTTGTCTGATGTTGTCTAAGGCCGTCACTCACAGTACCACCATTGAGGATATCGCCTGCACCATCCAAACATGTTGCCAAAGAGAACTCCATTTATTTGATCAATTTTATTTCATTTGATGGACATTCAGGAAATCTCAACTCTCAGACTGCAAAGCGTCCATATCCACTGTGTACAAGCAAGAAGGGTCGGTACTTTACAGTCAGAGGTAGCAAAAATAATGCCAAGATGCTCCAGATTTTGGGTAAAAGAGTAAACAGTGGTGAGCCCCACAGTGGCCATAGCCAACAGCTGGTGCACAACATTTGCACTTCATGAAAGTCCCACATGGAAAGTTTTTGTGCACATAAAATAAAGTGGTTGGTTGAATAATGTAAGGAGAGTATATATAACTTTACTGTTCCCAGCGTGGTAGTGCATGGTGCACAGGGCCAACGCCAGGAAACTAGTCATTAGTAGAAAAATTACTATAGCCCCGCAGAGGGTGATTGAGCTGTAATAACTCAAGTCAATGATGGTTATAATTAGAGGGAAGAACCAATTTATTTTATTTAATGTGGGCTGACCTGGGGAAAATACCGCACCAATTAATGGGAAATTGAATGAATGGGAACGGAGGATAAAATCTGGAAAACCTCCATGTGCGGCATATGATAGGCCAGGAACCCCATGGACCGCCTTTGCTAATCGCCATCTCAGTTTGGGGCATTGGTGCGCAACGCCAAAACAGTCATAATTGTCCCCTACCCAAAGTTCCTGTACCAGAATCAAACTCAGGGAGGCAGCGGTAGAGGTCCCAATTCTAACACTTGGGTATCCTCCCCTGAAGAACCAAATTTAAACCACGTGGTGCTTAGGGTAGGAGTGTATAGGCGACCCAGGTTGGAGGGAACCTGGGCATCCCAATAGTGAACTGGCGGAGAGACTTACAGTTTTTAAAATAAATGGTTAACATTGTGTGAGATCTCCTCAAAGAGGTCCACGCCCAGGTTTGTCCGGGATAACATATATAGAAAAGTTGTACTAGCAAAGGGTTTTATTAAGAGGGAAATCAACCAACGATAGAAATTGGTCTTGAGAATAAATATTTAAGGGAATTTGAGGAAACAATCAATTGAGGATGCAGGTCTAAGCTGAGGTGCACCAATAAGTGCACGCTTCCATTGAGCAGTAAACTATACTTTATAATTAACCAAACTCAAGTATTGATTGTAGGAGAGGCTGACTTGAGCTGAAATTTTTTGAAAACTGAACATGTTCAGAGACCCCGTTAACTAAAAACTGAAGTGAACCATTTTTCATTAATTGTAAAGATAGTTCATTGTAATGTACCTGCTCTCATACAGGGCCAAAATTCTCTTTAATCCCTAGGACCAACCTGGGCATACCTCACCTTAACCCAGCGTTGATCTAAGGTATGATTGAGGTCAGGGAGGCCTGCTAACTTCACCTCCTTGGCCTCCTGACATGCAGCTTTGTCTTTAACGTTTGTCTTCATTATGATGTTATTTTTAAGCCATGGCAGACAAGTCACCTCAAATTATTTAGGTGCTAGATGGAATGAGGGCGGATACCTTCCTGAGGGATGGTGAGTTTCCAAAAGCACTCTGCTCAACAAGGTATTAGTTGGGACGCCCAAATGTGCGGAAGAGCATGGAGGACTATGGAGAATGTTAAAATTTTTAAGCCACGCTATTACTGGGAGAGTATGTGCTTTGATGTATTGAGAACTATTACAAAGTCATCAATGCCAAGTGGAGAAGCCTTTCAATGAAAGAACCACCTATCATATGGTTAAACCCTACTTTGCTTGGCATATGGTATCCTTGAAGTCGTAGAACCCTTGCAAATGAGCGCGAATTGCTCCAAGTAAATCTTGGTAGCAATAGATCATCTAACATGGTGGGTGGAAGCGTGATCCATCTGCGATCAAGAGGTGTAACTGCCTCTAAGTGTATAATGGAGTGTTTAATTCAACGGTGAGATGAATTTTGCAATATGCTACATCAGGGCCTTCAAGTGTGCCAGGCTAACCAGTATGAGGAATACTGGCCCTTGCTGATTCGCCTTGATAGGCGTACCAACCCCCTATGCTTCCACTTTAAACCCACCAACTCAGCAGACCAAAACTTAGTCTTAGCGCCACTGGCCCCTTTTTTAAGTGCACCGTTGGTTATAAGCCCCCTTCCTGGGTGGCTCAACCCCTTGGTACTTCTCCCCAATGACCAACCGCCAGCTCCTCTTGGGTGTGCACTGACAAGTACATCCCCCATCCTGGGGCCATGGCTCCTATGCTACACCATCCTCGTGGCTGACGTCCATAAGCCCATCATTTTTGGTATCCAGGTGTACAGGTTCCTGTTGGGGGTTTCTTGTAGAGATGAGGTATGAGAGCTGGCAGCGTCAGCCACTCCAGGCGTTTCACCCCACACCTGTCACAGGGATCTTCTATACCATCATATACCACCAAGACGCTTTAACTACTTCATAATAATAAGATGGGCAAAAAAGAGATGTTTATTAGGCGGAAACTACAGCTATTTATACTAGACTACTTCGACTATTCAAAACCCATCAGCATTCTGTGCTGGGACATCATCCAATTTTTATCCTTCTGAAGTACTTATTCCCTACTAATCTGCCCTTCTCAAACATCAAATATTCATTTGACTCATCCTTAGCATCAGTCTTCAGTCAGTGATATATAAAATACTATCATAAAACACTATCAATTACCTCAGTATCAGTTGCTGGTATTCAGAATTAAAGGTGGTGGAATCGTCATTTCTCACTCTCATAATGGAAATCTTAGCATTTTTCTTGAAGATGATTATCTTTGCATAAGTCGTCAGCTAATCCCTAAAGGACTAAATAATTGGATCATACTTGGCATTAGTAAAAATTGATCCAATATCCCAACATTGAGTTGGCAACCCTCCAATGACCTTTCAATTGAATTCTTGATTTATACTCACCATAAATCGCTGTTAAATCTTCCTAATTTAATACTATTAATAACTTATCATACTTAGCCCTAGTTGCAGGTGATCAAAATAACACTAATCGCTGTTAGGAATTGGCCTTAAAAATCCAGTCTTGACTGAGTCATTGAATTAGATTAACTCACTAATGAGGAGCACAAATGGGTACATTTATCATTGTCATTGAACTATATAATTGATCATTCCGCCAGGACTCATTAATCTTGACACAAATTTTGGAAACAAAAGGAGTAATTCATCCGGTTAATTTTACAATAAATGGCATGGCTGCCCGCAGTTCATACTCATGGACAACGGAACTAACTTCACCTCTCATGTCATACCTAAGCTGAATGAATTGTGGCGATCTATGAGGTGCTATGTGACGGTTGAAGTTTATCCTCAACATCACATTGCCCTGATCTTTGATAAGACAGGACATGCTGGTGTAGAAGATAGAGGGAGTGAGAGATCATTAGTCTTGGCTAGACCCCAGGTTGAGACTAAGCCTGGGGAAGGACGTTGGTTAGATGTTTCATCAGGCCTGGGGTCGAACCAAATGGTTTTGAAGTGGGTGGTAACTAGGTTAAAGGTGGATTCAAATCAGAATTGGAACGATTCTTGGGTATGGTGGTTCAGCCACTACGGAATTCAATTTGGCCTAAAACAATTAGGGGTTTACTTAAAGCATGTTTCAAAAGACATAACGTCAGGCATGGTGAATGAGCTTGATCTATGCTTGCAGCAGAGAGCTTTAAGAGATAGGACTTGAGAATGTGAGGTTCTCTAGTTCCGTTTTCTATCAACTTGCCTAAATATATCAAATAAAGCCGTTCCTAAGCCTTATCTATTTTTATTACTGTCTTCCGAGGTTTATATTGATTATTTAATCTAACAGCGTCCATGTTTGGCCTATATAAACAGAAGTTGGACTTTGAGAGCGAGATTGGGAAGGCTATCGCCTCCCTATACAACTTGTCTTGGAGTCAGGGCATGTTGCTGGGGGTAAGCATACTCGCAACTGTCCTCCAAGGGGTGTTTATCCGTGGCTCCTGTAGCATACGCACTAGGAGAATGGTCTCAGGGACCTTGTCTGCCCTTTGGTCATTGACTTGGGCCCTGCTTTTTAATCTATTCGTGGCTCACTGGAAGGAGCCAGTGCATTACATTAAACGGAACTCATTTACTCTCCTGTCATTGTGGTGGCAAGCAAAAGAGGAGCCAAAAGCAGTTGTGTTCCCTGTGTGGTATCACCATACCGCGACGCTTCTAATGGTTATATTTTCCACAGTGTTTCTGTTTCATGAGGTATACTGGGTGCTTGAGTGTGTGTCCCAGTGTGATGGGAAAGTGGTAGGACCAGTGAAGACTGGAGGGAAGATTTCATCAATGCTAAGCTCAGAGGAGTTGTAGCTGATCCATCAGACATTTAGCCGGGTACAGTTCCAAGGGCAATTGACAAAGGCTTCAGGGGTGAGGACTAGTTTGCTTTACAATTGAAGCAAGTTTTGGTGACCTTACCCATGAAGCTTTCAAACTTGGTACATGAATTTTTGGAGCAGCAGGCGGGGCTGCCTGAGTCAGCAGAAAAGTGTTTGGACTTGATTGACCGAGCACCATGTCCGGATGAGTCACAAAATTCAGCTTGGTCAGCTTTACTGCAGTGCAGTCAGGGGAGGAATTCTGTAGAGGAATATGGTCGGATGTTCCAGGCACCGTCTAAAGCAGCCAAGGCATATGAGTCCCAGCTTCCTCGCATGTTCTGTCAGAATTTTCAGGCTTATTTGTTATTGGTGATGGCAGCAGTGCGGCCTGCAGCTACGTTGGAGGAATAGGTGGCCTTGGCCTTGCAGGTGGAGCGGCAGGTGGCCTTGGCCCAGGCTCGCCAGGAGTTGATGCGGTTCCCAAGTGGTTTCCATGAGAAGGAGGCAATGAGATGAGCAAGTTCAGAGCCTGTGTCCAGTCGAAAGGGGTTCAGGTATGTGGAGGAGGAAGGAAAGGGTCAGGGGAGTCTTGGGAGGGCGGCGAATTGCTGGGGGCAGCAATGGTTGAGGCCCCAATCAAGTCCCTGAGGCCTTAAAAAGAAGAAGAATGCTCCCTATAACTTCTGCAAGAAGCCAGTGAAGCTAGTGTCCCAGAATAAATCGCTTTCTTCGCTTTATTCTTATTTATTTCTACCCGTAGAAGTGCGGGAAGGTTCTATAAAGAAGGAGTGTGGAAAGGTCCTGGCCCTGGTGGACATTGGGGCTGATAAGAATTATGTGGATGAGGAGTGGGCAAAAAGATGTGGATTGCCTTTGCAGGAGGATGGATTTGTGTTATTGGCGGATGCCACCAAGAGGACTGCGGTCTGGAAGGTGTAGGCCAAGATCCTGTTGAGAAAAGTCTCAGATGAGTTTGAAGAAGAATTTCATGCTGTGGCTCATTTGCCTCACCCAGTGGTACTAGGGATGAGGTGGTGGCATCAATTCCACCCGCAATATGGTATGATGAAGGGGAAAGTGCTCTTGTCGCCTGGAGGCTCAGATGTGTGGGAATGGGAGTTCCAGTCCCAGGGGTCATCAGTGAAACGAATGGGGGAATATCTTCAGTCTTGACATTGGAGGGTTTGCCAGAGGAGTACCAGGAGTTTACATTAGTGTTTAAACCCAAGGGTGAGGCACCCTTCCCATCTACAGGGCACTTTGCATTTAGTTTCCGGTTCAAAGAGGGCTCTGAGTTGCCAAGGGGATGTCCAGTTTATCCATTGAATACTAATGCTCGTGAGGCTCTTGATGAATATGTCCATAAGATTCTAGGTTTGGGTTTGATTGTGCCATCCAAATCGTCTGTGGTTTCACCAGTGTTGCTGGTGCCAAAGGTGAGTGGGGAGCTACGTCCTTGTGTAGATTTCTGGCGCCTCAATGCGGTGACAGAGCCTGACCCTTATCCAATGCCACTCCTGAAAGACATTCTACATATGATCTCGGGGTGTGTGGTGTTCATTAAATTGGATCTTGTTGACGCGTTCAATCAGATTTCAATGCGGCCAGAGCACAAGAAGTATACCGCATTCAAGTGTCACTTGGGAATTTCGAGTATTGGGTTATGCCATTTGGGCTGCATAATGACCCCGCAGTTTTCCAACGCATGATTGATTTTGTGTTGGGGGATTTTGTGGGTAGGTGTTGCGTTGCCTATATGGATGATATTATGATAATTTCCAGGTCGATTCAAGATCACGTGAGGGATGTAAGGAATGTTCTGGAGGTGGTAAGCCAGGCGGGCCTGAAGTTGAAGCCATTCAAGTGTGAGTTTAATAAGGACTCAGTGTCTTTCCTGGAGATGCGGTTTTCCAGGGGTAATAGCGATATGTCCTGATAAACTGCGAGCAGTGAAGGAATGGAAGGCCCCCAGGAATTGGACTGAAGTGCGGAGTTTTTTGGGAGTAGTAAATTGTGTAAAAAGGTTCTACAAGAATTTTGCTTAGTGGGCCGTGCCACTGACAAGGTTGACTGGGAATGTATCTTTCGTTTGGGGGGAGACTGAGGAAAGGGCTTTCCAGAGGGTGAAGACCAGTATGTTGACAGCCCCAGTTCTGGCCCATCCTGACCCCAACAGACCGTTTGTAGTAGAGACAGATGCGTCAAACTTTGCACTTGGAGCGGTGCTATTGCAGGAGGGTAAAGATGGGGTTGAGCACCCTGTTGTTACTTCAGCAGGAAGATGGCGCCTGCTGAGACAAATTACCCAGTCTTTAACAAGGAACTTTTGGCAATAGTGGCAGCACTAGGGGAGTGGCAACACCACCTGTTGTACGCCAGGCATCCAGTTGTGATATGGACTGATCATCGAGCCTTAGAATATTATAAGTCCCCACGTCTGATGAATCAGAGACAGGCCCGGTGGCACTTAGATTTGGTTCAGTATGACTTAAGGATTGAGTATAAGCCAGGAAAACAGAATATCTTGCCCAATTTGCTGAGTCGTGATTTAGGGTTGGTGTTCTCTGAGTAGGAGTTGAGGAAGTTTAACACCGCTACAATGTTGCCATTAAGTTTGTTTGCACTGATCCACAGTTGGAGAGAATGAATCTCAGGAAAAATTTTGGCTGCCCAGCGGAGCAGTGAGTTTGGTCAGCGGATCTTGGATGAGACAAGCGAAGGGGAGGCGATCAAGAAACATGTGGGGTTCTCAGTCTGGGGAGATCTTATCCGGCATGAAGGAAGGATCTGAGTTCCAGTGATGAGTTTGCAGCAGGAAGTGTTAGCAGCTAACCATGATCATCCTATGGCTGGATATCCAGGCAGGGAGAAGACACTGGATTTAGTTTGTCGCTAGTACTCATGGAGGGGAATTGGTGCTGAAGTACAGAAGTATGTGGAGAGATGCGTGGTGTGTGCCAGGTCAAAGTCCCGCCGTATGGCGCCAGGAGGAAAATTTAAGCCGCTTCAGATTCCATCTAGGCCATGGGCCTCTGTGAGTGTGGACTTTATCACAGGGTTGCCCAAGTCCCAGGGGATGGACGTCCTTATGGTTGTGGTGGATCGCCTGACAAAGTATGCAGAGTTTTTCCCTTGTCAGTCAACCATCTCTGCAAAGGTAGCAGGTCAGATCTTTATGAATGAGGTCTTTTCCCAACATGGGGACCAGAGGAGATTGTGTCAGACTGAGGTCCACAGTTCACATCTCGGTTCTGGTTACATCTGTTAGGAAACTTGAAGATAAAGGCCTCCCGTTCATCAGCTTACCATCCCCAATCAGATGGCCAAACTGAGAGGGTAAATTAAATATTGGAACAGTTTTTGAGATGCTATGCCTCAGGGAGGCAGGATGATTGGGTGAGTTGGGTGAAGCTGGCGCAATTTGAATATAACAACCACAAGCATTCTTCCACAGGAATGACCCCATTTTTCGCAAACCATGGTCAGCACCCAGAGGGTATGGGGCCTCAGGAGCAGGGACAGAATCCAGCAGCAGATGAGCTGTCACGTGAGACTCAGGATACCTTGAGGCTCCTGAGAAGGAATTTAGAGGCAGCAGTTGCGTCTCAGAAGAGGAAAGCAGATAGGCATCGGTCAGAGGGGAGCGTTTTCAAGAAGAGTGGTTGGGTATTAGTAAATGCTTGGAACTATGCCATACCTGTGAGGAGCCAGAAATTGGGGCCAGTGGCGTTGGGCCCATATCAAATAGTGAGGGCGGCGAACGAGGTGGCGTTTGAGCTAAAGTTGCCAGAGGGGTCACAGGCTCATCCAGTGTTGCATGTGTCACAGCTCAAACCATTTTTAGGGCAGCCGCCTGAGAAGGCCTCCCCTCTGTTTCCAGCTGAAGGGGGGCCCGAGGAGTATGAGTTGGAGGAGATCCTGGACACAAAGGTGGTGCGGGGTCATAGGTCATTTTTGGTCCAGTGGAAAGGTCATCCAGTTGAGGAGGCTACATTGCAGACGTCCAGAGATTGCGCCCAGTGTCCTGGGAAGATCTGAGAGTTTTTCTTGTCTAGGGGGGTGATGTGATGGTTGAAGTTTATCCTCAACATCACATTGCCCTGATCTTTGATAAGACAGGACAGGCTGGTTTTGAAGATAGAGGGAGTGAGAGAGCATTAGTCTTGGCTAGACCCCAGGTTGAGACTAAGACTGAGGAAGGACAATGTTTAGATGTTTCATCAGGCCTGGGGTCGAACCAAATGGTTTTGAAGTGGGTGGTAACTAGGTTAAAGGTGGATTCGAATCAGAATTGGAACGATTCTTGGGTATGGTGGTTCAGCCACTACGGAATTCAATCCGGCCTAAAACAATTAGGGGTTTACTTAAGGCATGTTTCAAAAGACATAACGTCAGGCATGGCGAATGATATTGATATATGATTGCAGCAGAGAGCTTTAAGAGATAGGACTTGAGAATACGAGGTTCTCTAGTTCCTTTTTCTATCAACTTGCCTAAATATAAAAATAAAGCCGTTCCTAAGCCTTATCTATTTTTATTACTGTCTTCCGAGGTTTATATTGATTATTTAGTCTAACAGCGGCCATGTTTGGCCTATAAAAACAGAAGTTGGACTTTGAGAGCGAGATTGGGAAGGCTATCGCCTCCTAATACACCTTGTCTTGGAGTCAGGGCATGTTGCTGGGGGTAAGCATACTCGCAACTGTCCTCCAAGGGGTGTTTATCCGTGGCTCCTGTAGCATACGCACTAGGAGAATGGTCTCAGGGACCTTGTCTGCCCTTTGGTCATTGACTTGGGCCCTGCTTTTTAATCTATTCGTGGCTCACTGGAAGGAGCCAGTGCGTTACATGCTAACTACTTCCTACCATCCAGAACACAACTGGACTGTTGAATGGGTCAATGGTACTTTAAATATCCTTTTGAAGCTTGTGTGGTATCAACCCTCTAAATGGAGTACCCTTCTCTCCACAGCAGTTTTCGCATATAACATCAGCTATCACTCAGTGACACGAAATAGTCTGTTTCAGTACTCTATGACAGACACTCAGCTCTTCCTCCACTACTTGAATCTTGTGTAAAGGATACAGGATGTCAGGACCCTCAACACTATCTAATGAATCTGACGTCAATGCTTATTAAACTTCAGATTAGAGTGTACTTAACCAGCTTGGCTAGAAACTAAGGAAGATGATTTAATTAGTAATGACGCAGCAGACTGCCACAATTCACAAAAAACGCATTTCCTGTTCCATATTTATCATGGTTTTGAGTGACGGAATAAGTTAGCTAGTATTTGGATAAGTCCCATTGAGATATTAGAAATAATGGGCACTGATTATTATACAATCAAGGACCCACTGATGGGAAGTACTATCACCCAAGTGCACGCTAACTTCCTTTGGACCTAAAAACAGTAAGAGAACCACCTGGAAGGCCCATAATCCATTAGCAGAATACTGAAGGTTCTGGTATCATATATATAGATGAGGTTTCTAAAAATTGGTCAGCAGAGGCTGAGATGTAGATGACGTAGTGGAGGAATACCATCTGGTTAAGAGGGGGATATGTCAGAAATTTACCATTGGTTCCTCCTATTATTCTGAGCACTAGGATTTAGTTAGTTTCGGTATTAGTAGTCAAGCAATTTAATAGGAATCAATTAGATCTGATTGCATCAGGAAGAAGTTCAGATACAATCAGTTAATTTAATTACTGGCAACTAGAAGCTGAGGATATTCAAAAGTAGGTTATTTTTAAGTTCCTGTTGGTCTTAAGTGGATCAAATGCTATAGGTTAATAACAAAAAATGTGGTATATGTTTGCAATTCTGCCAAGGTTGCACTCAGTGAATAGTGAATGAGTTTAACTGCTTGTTAGAAGTTGTGGGGGCGACCACAGTGAGAGAGAGATAATAGTAGCAATGGAGAATGGAAAAAGGATCACTTTTAGTTGGTAAGCTGCAGTGGACTCTGAAACAAAGTTAGTAAATGGTGTAGATCCCTTAAGTTTTGTAGTACAAAGCTGCTTTTAATAATAAATTTATGTTCAAAGAAACGCTTGGCTTCTATTTCTTATATTTTTCTATTTTTGGTTGAGGAAGACGATCTCCATATTGTCTTTCCACTTTATCAATAGGTTTAACCTCTATGCAAAAATCTGCCAGATCTTATCTAAACCACCAGAAAATTGACAGGGCTAGTCTTCCTGTCAGATCTTCCATGTTTTTCAGCCTCAATGAAGAAGCGTGGTCTGAAACAAATATAAATCTCATACTTTACAAGGAGGGCTAGAATTTTCACGGCCAGGAGAATAGTTAATCACAAATTCTTATTGACACTGTAATTTTGCTCATCTTTGGAAAGCGTTTTGCTATAATAGTACCGGATGATTAATTCTTTAATCATCCAGTTGTGATAGAATGGCTCCTACAGCTAGGTTGGAGGTGTCAATGAACAGGATGAATGTCTTTCCATAGTCCAGATGTCACAAAATTTATCATCTCAAAAACAAACTCTTCTCAAACAAAATGAAATTAGTTGCTCTACTCCTCATACAAGAGGGTATTTTGCCAAGCAATAGGACAAAAATTTTAGCAAGTTGAGCGGATTTAAGGATAAATTGATGGTAGTATCCCATTTTTCCTAAGAATACCTGTATGTATCAAAGACTTTTTGACTCAGGCATCTTAGAGATTGCTTCAACCTTATTGTACAAGGGTTGCATTCTTCCCACAATATGGCATGTCCTAGAAATTCCAAGTCCTTATAAATAAAGATACAATTCACAGATTTTAATTTGCTATGACTCTAAGTAGTTAAAACACTGACTTGAGGTGGTCTAGATGATTGGAGAAGGTTTTGGAAAACACTTTTATGTCGTCTAGGTATATGATCACACAGCTGACTTTAAGTGCTTGCATGATGAGAACCATCACCCACTGGAACAAGACGAATGCGTAGCATAATCCCTGTGGGAGCTGGGTATGTTGGAACAGTCCTTTTATGCAAATCAACGCGCATTTTTCTTATTCTTCAGGATAAAAATCCATCTGCCAATTAACACTGGTGAGGTCCCTCACAGAGAAGAAATTAGCGCTAGAGAGTCAGGCCAGGGCATCGTTAATCCTTGGAATCAGATAGCTGTCCCTATAAATGTAGCTTTTTAGCTTCTGGGTTCCATAACTATTATGTAATCACTGTTCTTCTTTATGAGTAACAGCGAGGATGACCGTAGTCTCTGGGAGGGCACAAGTAAGAAGTCATCCAATAATTGCTTGAGCTCAGGCTTCATGTATTCCTCTTCTATCTCTGACTTCCTATATGGTTTTGATCTGGCAGGGCTAAATCTTCTAAGTCAATACTATAGGTCAGGCCTTTCATATGACCATAGTTGACGTCAGACAGTGAGAAAACATACAAATAGTCTATAAGTAGTTTATGCAATTTCTAATGTTCCTCCTGATTAAGCTTATAAGTTATATGGATTTGAGGAATAATGCAATATAGATTGTCAGCGGTTAAGCCAAAATCAAGGTGAGTACTAATAAAATTTACCTTGTCTTTTGCATCAATGGGAAGTAATTGACCTTTTCAGATTTCTTGATGCTTCTTGGATAGGATTCAAAGTTGAGTAAGTTTCAAAATAATAGCTCAATAGGCCGCTAATAATCTGTATTGAAAATTCCTAGAAAAACTCTTACTTTAAACCTACTTACTCCACCAACAATAGTAAAGTGCAGCAAACAATTTGGATATACATAGGTTTTTTGATAAAAACCACTTTTTGCTCTCCTAGTTTATTTTTACCTCCTAGGTGGCATAAAATATATGCTTCTGCTGCATCTAGTGAGTTGGTTAGTTTTTTGTGTTTCTTCCAGAGGTAGAATATCTCAAAGGTAAATCAGAAGTAAGGTAATTGATCCCCCCTTGGGTTGGGACCATCTAGTACTAAAAAAAAGTAAGGTAATTGACCAGACAATATTTTTCCTTTTTGCTGGAATCTTTATTATCCAAGACAAAGGTAACTTTAAAGTTAAAAGATGATAAATATCCTTCTTTTAGATTGTTAACCCTTCATAATCGATCATAAACTGTGTTCCAATGGAAGTCATATTGAATGTAGTCTAGAGCAACATCAGGAGCTAAAAACTAATTTGTTAAATCGGATGGGCAGAAATGAGTATGCACTTATTGTCTTAGTGTTGTTTGGACTGGTGTTACTGTACTCTTATGTATTTAAGGTTTGGGGCGATTTTGATCTTCTTGATGAGTATGTATGACACAACATTGACAGATAATCCCCTATCCATTATAGACATATCTCAGACCTTTTTAATTATTACTTTCATTTTGGTGATGGTTCCTCCAAACTTCAGTGGAAGGGCTAACAACTCCTTTAGGAAGATCGTTGCATTGAGCTTTTGGGTAGTCTTGGGATACTTCTCGATTTTCATCAGGCTGTAAAAGCTTGAGATGGGTCAGATCAACAGGGCAAGGTACTAATTAGCATCGCTGGCTGTAACAATTCTTCAGGTGCACCCTATAACATGACTGAGGTTAGTGCCTTTGGGAGCCTAAGCATCGTCAATATTTTCAGTGTTCAAATGGTCCATAATGGTGAGCTCAGTGAGTGAATCTAAAATTTAATAAACTTTGTCCTCATGACCCCTTCAAGATTGTCATTGGGTTTGTTCCAATGCAAGCGAGGTGAGCAATCAGCAATGTTTCACTCTCATGTATTTTGGATTGGTCAGCTTTAAAGGTACCTGACCCTAAGCTGACATTACTTTTCCCTGCTTGTCAAGAGTAAGGTTCTTCTTGAAGCAGATGCCCGCGGTATGGCTGTTTTTCTTGCAATAGTCATAACTTGGCTTTTCCTCCTTCTTAAGCTTTTCTTCAACCACCGTATGGACTCTAGGTTTTATAGAGGCCTTTCAAGAGGTTTCTGGCTTGTGTATGTCAACAACACCGAGTAGAGCTTCTTTAATTTCCAATATGAAATTTAAGCTTCATTTATGGATGTGACGTTTATGGCTAGATTGTGGTTACTATGTAAACCAGTTGTGACAGCGGCTATGGCATCATCCAGAGTCATCATATTAGAGGCTAACAGCGTTTGGGCTTTTATATAAAATTGTTCAGAGAATTTGGTAAGGGTTTCATTTCAGTTCAGTGCAATTATCATGAAGGCATGTTTCTTCATACTCCGGCTCCGCTTTGACCTAAATTTCTTGAAGAGCTCTTCCTTCACTTCTCTCCAGGTATGCAAGTCATCCATATGAGGCACCATAACCTCTTGATATATATGGCTTAAACAAGATAAAATATGTTTAACCTTTTGATTATCAGTTCCACCTTCCATTGCTGCTTCATAAACGTAAAGGAAAGATGTGATAGTTCCTTCTCCAGATGTAAACTTTTCATTGAACGTATGACTAGGGTAATATGATTCAATCCAGTAGTGACATGTACTCTGGGAGCATAAGATTCAGTAATCTCAGTTTTTACGTCGCACTGGTCAATTTGACTTTTCAGATGACATATTTGGTACTGGAGAGGATTAAGATGTTGCTCCATTTCCTCTGTAGTAAGTCTTGGCGTAACAATCAAAAGATTAATTCTTCTTTCAGGAACGTCTTTATTGTTCTCCAAGTTCTTAACGTGGATGTCCTTATTGTATATTTGTTGGCTAGTGGAAGAGCAGTATGCTTGCAATAGCTTGTTCTCATACTTTAATCCTCTAATGCGCCAATCTAAGTCCTACTTCATCTTCTTGCATTCAGTGCTCTGAGGAGGCTTGTTGGTCTTGGCTTCTAATTCTTTTATAAGAATATTCCAGCGTTTCTCAGCTTCATTGAAGCGACAATAGACATGGATAATGTCCTTCTGACTGGTGAATTAGCCTCACAAGTCAATCTCCAGTTTGGTGAGTCACTTAGTAATGGAAAGAGTAGTTGGCTGAGATGAATGGGTTTCTAGATCCTGTTTGACCTGGTTTATACGAGAAATGATATTGTGTGACATATGTGAAGTCTCAAAGGTTTGATAAGCTTCCATCTCATCAATTCATCATAGGGCTTGTTCTAGCTGTGCCTAAAGGGTTAACTTGCTTTTCCTCCTGGTGACGTCAAGTAGAAGCTTAAGCTGCTTTTTTAATATGATTTTTGCTATTCCTTCAATGGAGCTCTTCAGCAAAAGTCATCAAATAATTGCTTGGTATTTTTGTTTGACTCCATGATGTCTTAACAGAAACTCTAAAACTTCATCTACATACTTGTAAAAGCTAGAATCAATTTTTAGTAATTATGGAGTCGAATAATGTAGGAACAGTTCACTTCAATAAAACGGCGGACGTCTTATATATTTTGAAATGCTAAATTATATACCTGCTCATAAGCCATCTGTAAGGCCCTTGGGTATTGATATGATGGTGGAGTTCCTCGTTATGGACTCCTAGTAAATGCATGATATGATAGAGCGCAGGATGTACGTATTTCATGATATAGCAATATATTTGCACATGTTTCATAACTCTCTTGGAGAGCAATGTATTCATACAAATTCATGCAAGTCTTGTCCACGGTTGATACCCTTTTGCTGTTGCCTCTTTCTCCTAATTTAATGATTCCATGACATAATCTTTAACTCCTTCATTGTATATTTGAGTAAGACAATGAGATTTGGTGATTTCTATAGGATTTTCTTGAACTTCTTCAAATGTGACGTGGAGTGGACTTCTCATCCAATATTATACACCATTTCTGTTGTTCGCCCAGCAGGTGAGACTATCAATTGGGGTTTCTTCCATGACGTGATCAATTATTTGCAGGTATTATTATGCAACAGCTGAGCCCCTGTAGTGATCACCAGCTATAGGGCTTCCGTTTTTAAGCATGATGATGCTATTTCCAAGAAGCCCATCAGTCAATACTTGAGGCTGACCAAGTTTGATGACAAGTATATTTTAAAAAAGGTTACCAAGTTACTTATTTCCCATCATCAAGACCATCTAATCCTATGGTAAGTATGTCAAAATGGACTAAATGAAGTCAAGTACCAAATTGAGATACAGAATTAATGAGGCAACTTTATTATAGTATAGTATGGAGGTTTTTATATGTCAAATTTAATGATATAAGCCCTATAAGGGAAAAGGATTAATAAAAATAATGTAGGGGGATATGGAAGGGAGCTCTTGGTCAAGAGATGTATGCTGGAAGGTATAATGCCTTTGTGTCATAAAATCCATAGGGGAAAATGGTGAGTTGAATACCAACATCAGATGAGACTGGGGTCTCTTAAGTTGATCAATTGGCTGCTTCTTGATTCTTACCCTTTTTTGGGTTCATCTTAATTTGTGCCTTTAGTGTCACTTCTAGTAGTGGTCGCCTGACTACTGATGATCAATTATTTTGATCAGGTATAAATTCATTTTGGGGTATCTTAGCCTTTGTTTAATCGTTCAGAATTTTCCTAGAGTCAATTTGAACTGTGCTTCATGTCAATTTCTCTTAGTAACTTATTGAGGTAATCCCTTTTAACCCCTTCTTGAATCTAGGCGTAATTCAGCTGTGGAGTCAGATGGTCAATATTTTTCCATCATGTCCAAAATTCAGGATATCTGATAGTGACCCAGAGTCAGCGAGATGAATTTGAGAAGGAAGGAAAGATTATTATCTCTGAACCCTACACCATGGAGCTTGCCAAAAAAATTATTAAGGAGAGCCAGACTAAATTAAATGAGTTACCTCTATTAAGAGGTGTCAAATTAGCCTTACCTCTTAAAGCTTTGAATACTTTTAAACTGATGAAGGGGAGAATACAAAACTATGATTGATCAAATCAATGATCCCGCTGTCCTCACATTAAATGTGAACTTTGACTACTTTTATGATTGCACTTATATTGAGATAGATGTAAAATAGATCTGGGTACACACAATCTTTGGTAACAGAGCACCAATTAATGTAATCTTGAGCCACTTTGTGAAGAAGTTAAGAATGGCTACTGACGCTGCCCATAGTAAACAATATGAGACTGCAGGCCCAGAAAGTACCATTGGCAAAGAAGCCTAGAGTGCTTTGCCCATAATAATTGGATTACTTCAAATTAGCACCCCCACTATAGTATTACTCAGTCAAAACTATCAACATTTAAATTGATATAAGTTTCCTCAAATTCTATGGGACAGTCATCAGCTATGAGGAAAATACCTTTAAAATTCTTAGTCAGACCTTTCCCCTCCATTACTCTCATGATAAGCAGGTTCCTCTTACTAATTGAAACATTATTATAAATGTGACTTATACTGATGGAATAATATAATTCATATTAGAAGACAGGTCATCATAGTATGATCCCACCTTCCATCAACTCCAAAATCAGAGAATTCCTTTACGCGCTTCCTTTACTTGAAAACTGCTTCCAGTGGGGCATTAAGTTGTAATATGGTCCTGACTCTGAACCTGCCAGGTAAGTTATTGTGAAAAGTTTACTCCCATGATAAAAAAATTATAAATTAAACATTATGCAACACCTGAATTAATTGTTCCGGGTCACCAGGAAATCTGTGTACACTTTTCTAACCTGAGATATCAAAAATTACTGTGACCTAACGATAGAAAATTGCTTATGTCCATTTGTTGTCCCAAGTTTAGGTACTACACATTGAGAGTATTAGAGACTTGTCATATTTTGCCTACCAGACTCCGCGCCTAACGCATGTGCTTCTATATCTCAAAACAAATTTGAAGGTCTGATTGTAGAACAAAAGGACCAAGCCTTAGCCTTATTGCAAAATATGCAAATGTATTTGCTAAAAGAGATTATGACCTGAGGTGAGCCAAAAGTATACTGCATCATAATGACACTAGGGATTCCCAGACCATACTTTCTCACCACATCCAATGAAGTTGAGCCAGTCTAGAATGTGCTTAGAAAGAGCTTGATGAATTTCTATGACGAATGTTGATCTTGCATTGCCGCAGTCCCTTGGCCAGTCCTATAATTGTTGTTAAGACAAAGACAGAACTAACCAAGTTGTTATTATCGTCACTTAGATGAAATGACTAAAAAATACTCTTACTTGTTATCATGTATATATGAAAGCTTTTGATTGGATATGGGGATCAAGTACTTGTCCACCCCTAGATCTCATTCGCGGCTATTTGTAATAAAATTATCCAAGGCTGATCAGAAAAATGCGCTATTATCACTTACTAAGGGCAGTATCAGCCTACCCACATGCCCAAAGGATTATGAAACGTTCCAGCCACCTTTGAAGGAGCTATGGGCAATGTCCTGAGGGATTTGAAGATGAGCTGTATCCTAGTATACCATGGGGATATCTATGACTTTTCATGTACCTTTAACCAGCATCTGTCTCATTTAGAAGAAGTTTTAATGCAAATAGCAAAGGCTCAACTTAAAGATTTTAAATTTTAAATTTATTGTGAGGAAGGCCGACCATGGGACGGACACTTCCAAATTTGACCCAAAAGAGACAAAACTTAGTAACAGGGAAGGCACCCCAGAGAAGCGATGCTATCTCTTGTTGCCAGCGGGAACGCCACTTATGGGGAGGGGGAGGGAACGTGTGAAGGGGCCGTAGCCACAATTGAACACGTGTGGAGGAAAGGGTCTGATTTGATGAACCAAACTGGGATCCAGGAGGAGACCAGCTGTTGGTGATGCGGTGGGAGGTATCCAAACATCCACGCCTGAAAGTGGTCCACCAAATGAGACCAGAATCTGTGGACAGCTTCTGAAGGGTGGGGGTGGAGCCTGCGATGGCATCCAAGACAATCGTGTGGATAGTCCACATGGTGATTGCAACCACCAGATCACGGAGGGAGGGTGGAAGGGGGGATATCATTGATAAAGCAAACATATATCTTGACAGACTGAAGGGATGTGTTTGATCCTGGCCCAGCAGACGTTGAACTTTGCGCCATATCAATCTAGAGGTAGGACACTTCTCCATGCGGTGGAACAGCGTTCCATACTGACCACACATGATGCAGGATGAGTGTAAAGCGTTAGAGCGCTCAGCTGTATGGTACACCCACCTCAGGCAGCGCCACACATGGGAATGGATTTGAGGCTGCAACATAGGATTGTGTGTGTATTTCCAGATAGTTTTTTGGGTCTCAATGGAGTAAGGGATGTCCATCATGTCCAGGTAGTCCACCCTGGATAGGACTTGGGGTCGTGTGGGGATCACGCCATCTTGTATGGGTAGCCCCTGTACCTCTTGTGTGAACTGAGGAGAGGGGCGGCCTCTCTGGGCTGTGTGTCCGCTAATACGAATTCTCTACTCAGCGCTCCGCATGGAGAGGAGGATTCGTTTGTAGTGGG